>JAQMYJ010000036.1:3332950-3343919 GCA_030014305.1 Clarias laeviceps | reverse complement strand
TGTAAGAACTGTTGAACTTTGATGTTGAAAATAAAACAAGAGACAAAGAATTCAACGGACGTCCTAGTCGTGTGTGATACTGTGTAACGAGATAGATACGCATCAGAACTTGTGGAATAACATGCCCGTACAGCTCACATGTGCCCACGGGTACCAAAGCCCTGCTCATCCATTCTGATCCCACAGAAAAGTCAAGTCAGCATAAATTTCTGAAGAAAGTTAATACTGGCCAAAAACAATGTCTTTCATATTATAAAGCAACCAACAGCACTCAACACCCCTTAATTAATCCTTTCAGGGAGAACCTGTTTGGTACCAACTTGAACGTTACTCCTGCTGTCCAGTGTGGTGACTGTCACCATGGTAGTCATGTGAATGCAGTTATACAGCCAATCATGTGGCTGCAGCACAGTGCATACAACCATGAAGAGCTTTAGTCAATGTTCTTTTCCCAATCCTCCAGTCCCATCCAGTTTCGCCTCAAATTTCTGTCCTTGGCTGACCCAAGTGGAACCCGATATTGCTACTGACTGTCTTTGTACTGTACCTCAAGGTTTGACATATTGTATATATTGCATATTTTTGTCCGTTTGCTTGTTTATATTTTCAGATGTTTTTCTGCTCACCGTGGATGTAAAGAGTGTTTCTTTGAGTCCCTGCCAGTTCAGACCAGTCTGCCCGTTCTCCTCTGAGCTCGCTCTTCGACAAGGGGCTTCAGCTTGCAGTTCTTTTACACACTCTAAAGACTGTTGTGTGTGAAATTCCCAGGAGATTAGCAGTTTCAGAAATACACAAACCAGCCGAACTGTTATTATGCCATGGGTAAAGTCACAGACAGTTTTTAAATTTTCTCTCATTCATGTTTGTTTCAACTTATACATTGTGGGGCTGCCACATTAGTGAGTGTATATACTGTACATTATACTGTATATATAATGTACAGAATCTATCTATCTAAATAAATACATACACATTATACTGTACACATACATTTATGTAATTGGGTGTGAATTGGTTAAGGCAATTCAGTTTACTGTAAAAGAAAGCACAGCGTGAAAGATGGCTGTAAACATGGCTGCGTTTCACTACTCGAGCCTAATTAGAGAATCCAGACAGCACACACTGCAAGTGGCCCAGCACATTCCATCTATCTGCAGACCGAGTCGGGTAGGACTAAGAAGATGAGATGGAAATTACTGAAAAACACTTCAAGCTGATCAGAAATGACACAATGTCATGGTGCTTTAACTCCCTCGACTTGTCCACTACATTACAGAAGCTCCTTAACAAGCATCAGACACCTGTGTCATTTCTATTCTAAAGAGCACGTCTGGATGTGACCACCCCGGAGCCCCTGCTCGCACGTCTGTGCAACTTCCCTTGTCAACTCGCACCACCCACGCAGATTTCTATTAATTGCTTTCCTGTGGCTCATGTCTAGGGTCAGACATAGATTTCTTTTTCTATCAACCCATAACGGAAATTATAAAAGTGCAAGAAAGGAGGAGGAAAAGGGGTGGGAAGAAATTAAATTTTCAACAGTGCTTGTCAGTACAGCTTATATTCTTGTGGACTTTTTTTTTTTTTTTCTTTTACTGGGACTAAACAAGAAATCTTAACACCACACTGTAAGAATCTTTTTTTTTTTTTTATCTTTATCTTTCCTTAACCTGCTAGGGTTGTTGGAATTGAAGATAATTGTATTGCAACAATAACAAGCCTTAAGACAACTCATAAATAAGGATTGGAAAAAAATACAAGTGAAAACCGCCCTCACTCGTGTGAAGCTTAGGCATTTTAATGGTCGAATAAACAGCAACAGAAAAGACCAATTACGCTTTCAATGGTTTTACTTGCGGTCCATTTGAATGAAACAGTGTGCACTTCAGAATCTATTTAAAGATAACGTCTTCCCTGAAACACTTAAAGCATGTTTATATTCGATGTTTAGTGTGAGATGTTCATCGATTTCTGGTGGGAATTTTTTTTGGTTGATAATGTAGTTCTGTTAATGCTGTATAAGGTTGGTGATTTGCCCTCGGGGTGATGGGACATGGAACATCTTATAATCTAGGATAACAATTATATCATACTGTACAATGTTAAGAGGCCAAGGTAGCATAGTAGCATAGGTTTTAAATCCCATCTCAGTTTTGTGTAATCAATTGTTCACCCACAGTCGAAATGCATTCAGGTTAGGCTAATTTAAGCTTCAAAATTTCCAACTATAGTATGTGAAAGAGTGTGAGGGTGTGATTGTGCTCTGTGATGGACTGACACCCCACCCCATACCCTGCCAAGTTCCCCGAGTCCCGTTTGATAGACTCGAGGCTATAAGGGAGTCCTTGTGCAAAAGAATGAACACTGCACATCACCCTAACAACACCATTCCTACAGTGAAGCATGGTAGTGGTAGCATCATGTTTTGTTGATACTTCATCAGTTTTCATCAAGGGCTACAAAGTTGGTCAGGGTTGAGGACAATACAGATGCAGCAGGATACAGAATACTGTAGGAAAACCTGTTCCAATCTGTTAGAGACTTGAGACTGGACTTGAGAAGGATGTTCACTTTCCCACAGGTGAGCTATACTCAAGTTCAAAATCAAAAAGGGCATGAAGACCCACTCATGATGATGCTCTTTAACGGTCTCCATTGTATTTGACACAATCTTAGCAAGACTATTAAGATTCAAAAACTGGTAGCTGATCAAGACATCCCACACAAGTTGTAGTTCCAAATACACTCAAAATTGGTTTTTACCATGTTTTTAACCAAATTTAGTTTAAATAATATTAGTTTTACAGTTAAACAAACAAACAAATGCACCTTCAATTGTTAGACCTGTTTGTCTAACATAGGTCTTAGGACTATCCCAGTGGATTCCATCTTAATTCCTGGTTGTAACAATCTAAAATCTTGAAAAGAACAATGGGGTGAATACTGAATTTAAGGTTCTAGAAGAAGTAACCTAAGCTCAGAATCAAACTAGGGACCCTGGGGCCTTGTAAAAAAAATACAATCCATTGATACTTTATGTTCAGCACAAACTATTGCATATTGCAAGGGTTCAAGTCCTTGAAGGTGTCATGTATGGAGTAGAAGCACGATGCAAGTGCAGACATTGGACAATATAAGGGACCACTCTCACTCAAGTCAAATAAACCTGACTTGCTGTCTTTTATTAAAAATTGAGATTTTTAACTAGTCTAATTAGACATAAATCTAATTGTCAATATAAGCCATATTTGCCTCTGTCGGATTTTATAAGCCACCATGCAGCAGAATGATGCGTACACGTTTCACTAACACCCTTCCACAAATAATGAATTACTTCCTACTTATTGACATTCACCCTGATGCTTTACTCTTCAGAATTAAAAGATAAACTTTCGACTTACGACTCTGTATTCCATTTAGACAGTTTAACACAACCAGGCAACTGAAACACTACACTAAACCTCTGCAAAGATGCAAGGTCTGCTCTGGTTCTATCATATATAGAGCTCAGTCAATGAAATAAGGTGGGACTGATGAGATTTCCTCAGGACTCCCCAGGATTAGGGCCAGTTTCAATCCTGGAGGCCCCTCTGTTGTTTTGGCCAGGTAAGCTGGCTTATGTTAAGGACAGATGGAGAACCCACAGACGAGCTGGTATCCATGGAACCTTCTAAATGGTATGGCAGGTGGTGATAACAGGGCTGTAAATGCAAACACATATGCAGGAAATTGATTTCTTTTTTCCTTGCCTTGATGGCTGAATGCTGAATACGCTTTCATGAATGTATTCAGTAATGTATTCTATTACAATAAATGTGACATATTCAGAATACGTTTAGGAATCACCTTGACAATAGAGAGGGAAATTGTTCTGTATTGCCATTGTACAGTTTTGCTATCATTTTATAAAGGAAAAAAAAAAAATATATATATATATATATATATATATATTTGTTACAGCACAGTTTTTTTTGGTGTGTAGCTGTTGTTATTCTCCTAAAAGTTGAATGTAATATTTATTACTGTTTATTTAATATTGAAGTAGAATAGTCAGGGATCAAGGTGCAAATATGAGCAAAACGAAACTACATGTTCTGTTTAAAAGTTTTATGTAACATTAAAAAGGCATAAAGATATACAATACCTATTACATTGCATTGGCATTATTTGCAATTTGCATATAAACAGTAGGGACAATGTAGTCAGCAGGCACATCAAAAATGCCAAAATGTTTGGAGGTTTGCAATTACCCAGACCTGTACGATATGCACTATATTGTCAAAAGTATTTGGTCGCCTGCCTTCACATGCATATGAACTTGAGTAACATCCAATTCTTAATTTATAGGGTTTAATATGATATTGGCCCCACCCCCTTTGCAGCTATAACAGCTTAGGAGTTTAGGAGTCTGTTTATGGGAATTTTTTTACCATTCTTCCAGAAGTGTATTTTTGAGGTCAGACACTGATGTTGGACAAGAAGGGCTGGCTCGCAGTCTCCACTCTAATTCATCCCAAATTCATTCTATTGGGCTGAGGTATCCATCTCTTTATGGATTTTGGTTTGTGCACTGGTGCACAATCATGTTGGAACAGGAAAGAGCCATCCCCAAACTGTTCCCACAAAGTTGGGAGAATAAAATGACCAAAATATCTTGGTATGCTGAAGTATTAATAATTTATTTTACTGGTATTGAGGGCTCTAGCATCTAGTGGTGGCGTGTTTTACACCACTACATCCAATGCTTTGCATTGTACTTGGTAATGTAAGGCTTGAATGCAACTGCTCAGCCATGGAAACCCATACCATGAAGCTCTCTGCACTGTTCATGATCTGAAGGCAACATAAAGTTTGGAGGTCTGCAGCTATTGACTCTGCAGAAAGTTGGCAACCTCTGTGACCTATGCGTTTCAGTATCTGCAGATCCCACTCTGTGATTTTACATGGCCTACCACTTCATGGTACAGTTTCACAATCACTTCTGCTTTGTTAACATACCACTAACAGTTGACTGCAGAATATTTGGTAGTGAGGAAATTTCACGACTGGACTTATGGCAACCCATACTTTCACAAATGTTTGTAGAAGAGGTCTGCATGCTGAGGATCTTGATTTTGTACACCTGTAACCATGGAATTCAATTATTTGGATGGGTGAGTGAATAATTTTGGCAATATATCTTCTACTGCTGCACATTTATCATTTTGTCACTAAATGTGCATGTCAAAACAGTTGGCTGGAGATAAGTACTACTGTATCTTAAATGTTGATAAGAAAATTAAGCTCATTGAGTGTCACCATGTTTGTTTACTTCATGCAAAACTGTCTAAGTGACATTTCCAGTGTACCCTCTACTGGAATCCTCCAGTAACACACAGTATATACAATGGAACTTTGGATTACGAGCATAATTCCATCTGGAAGCGGGCTCGTATTTCAAAACACTCATAAACCAAACTGAATTTTTCCATAAGAAATAATGGAAACTCAAATTATTTGTTCCACACCACAAAAAATAAATACATAAAAATTATTTACACTAAATATAAAGTAAAAATAAAAAAAATTAACCTGCACTTTACCTTGAAAAAAAGTAAAAATAAATCCTGACAGATAAATGTTTCCATTTGTGCGCGCAGGTGCTGTGTGTGCGCGTGTATGTGTGTGAATCTAAAGTAAGCTCCCCTCTCCCCCTTCTCGTCTTACACAGTTACTCTTCCTCCCCTCTTTTCATACACACGCGCACACACAACAGAAACACTGTTTTATTGGAAAAATGAACAAATCTCTCTAATGACACTCGATTGAGCGACACGGAATCACTGGTGTAAAGTAAAAATAAAACAAATTAATCTGCACTTTACCTTTGAAAAGAATCGCGACAGAGCAGTGTTTCTGTGTAGAGCAGGGAGAAAGAGTGTGTGTGTGTGTGTGTGTGTGTGTGTGTGTGTGTCTGTGAAGGCGAAAGTTGGAGGGGTCGATGACGCGTGTGCTCACAGACACAATGAGCAGGCTGATACAGAGAGAAAATGGAGTTTTAACCTCTCTAATGAGACTTGCGTTTGCTTTACACGTGCACTCTACACACACACATACAGACACAAAATAAAATATGTTTTACACACACACACGTGGTCACTGTGTTATAGTAAACAGTACATGCGTGCACGGATGTTGATTATACCAGTGAGAGACGCACACTAAGACCCAGGAGGGGAGACGATTACCCACAATTCCGCAGCACAAGAGAGAGCAAAACCATTGGCTAGTTGTGATCATGTGATGCTCGGCGTCAGAACAAGGAGCGCATGCGTGATACATGATACTTGGTACTCGTAAACCGAGACTTGTTCGTTTTCCAAGTCAAAATTTATTAAAAATCTTTACTTGTCTTGTGAAACACTCGCAAACCGCGTTACTCACAATCCGAGGTTTCACTGTAGTACATATGAACAAATAGGGTGGTGGCACAATGGCTTAGTGGTTAGCCCCATTGCCTTGACTGAATGACCAGGTTCTGGGTTTGATTCTCACCTTGAGGTCTGTGTGCATGGAGTTGGCATGTTCTCCTCGTGCTTGGTGGGGTTTCCTCCCACAATCTAAAGATATGGAGATTAGACTAATTGGCGTTTCCAAATCGTGTGGAAATAGTGTGTGTGGCGTGCAACAGATTGGCACCCATTGCAGGTTGTACCTTGCCTCGTGCCCTTGTGTCTCCAGGGATAGGTTCCAGGCCCCATGCGACTCTGTATACAGGATAAAGCGGTATATACAATGAGTGACTGAGTGATAAACAAATAGGCTCATGATATTGCTGGTTGACAACATGAACACATGGTTTAACAACAAGTATATAATTCCGCCCTAAGATATAACAATAATTCATGGTAAAATATCCTTGATGATAGCTGGCTACAGTAACTAGCTTATTTATGTCTACTCAAGACATTGTGGCAGCACAGACAAAATAGGTCTGCAGTGTCAACATGTAAGTGAGAAATAATTACCGGACTAGGTTGATTATAAAAAAATAATAATATAAGCCTAATTTAAAGAAATTAACCTGATTTGTTGTGCTGTGTGAACAAGGCCCATGGCAGCAGTCACTTTTTAATTACTTTTTACTTATTTTTTTTTATCTCTTCTGCCATGCGTAAGGTAACAACTAGGTAAATAGGTTCAACATTCTGAGCTTGGACGCTTGAAAGTGCAGATTAAATCTTCCTTTGGTCGACTTATTGCACACTTTCTATCTACTCTCAGTGGAACCTTTGCCACTGTTGTGATTAAAATATAATGAAGGGATTTAGGAGCAATACAGATTGCTCCAGTTCTGCTGAGATATATCCCTTTTTTGGAATAACACAAAACCCCAGAGTTCATATACTGTATTAAACTGTTTCTGGGAAAAAAAAAAAAAGTATAGCAACATGGAAAATTTCTCACAGTTAAGTCACCACGTTAAGTTACTTGTAGCCATTGTTTTAGCTCATTTTAGTTGATTTTTCAGTTGGTTAAATCAACTTACTGAATTGTTATAACTTCATGGTAAAACTCGTCTGAGGTAATATTGTATTAGTTCCATTATACATTATATGCACAAAATCTAGTCAGACATCTGAACATGTGAACCTACACTCACATGATTCTTCCCCAAACTCTCCAAAGCCTGAAATGTCATTGCACGCTGGATCATTACAATTTCCCTTTGTTGGACCTACAAAGCTGTTCCAGCATGACAATGCTCATGTGCACAAAGCAACCACATGGCTTGTCCTGACCTCAGCCCCACTAAGCAAACTGAAAAATTCAGTTGCACCCCAGAAACCCCCTTATGCAACATCATCAGTGCCTGATCTCACTAATCCCTTGGGTCTGAATAAACACAAATAAACACCACCATGCTCCAAAATCTACTGGATAATTTTCTCATATATATATATATATATATATATGATGATTGTTATAAGGGCAAAAGGGGACTAAATCTAAAAAAAAAAATGCGACTATAGCATATTTATTTAATTAGTTTAAAAATATATATAATTAGTTAAATTATTGTCCTGCATCAATCAAAGAAAGCAACTCAGGAGAGTGCTAAAAAAATACTAATATAAAGTTAAGACTGAATAATGCATTATTAAAATGTATGTAGGGAGTAATGTGGTCGAAAAAAAATCCGGAATGAGCATGATGTTAGAACATTTAACTGCTTAGTTAAATTAAATTGTAAGAAAATACGTAAAACACAGTAGATCTCAGTAGATTCCACATGCACAATATGAAGAGAACTCAATGGATTGGAATTAAACAGCTGTGTAGTCTTAAAAAAAAACACATATTAGTGAGGCTGATCGTAAAAAAAAACCTTCAATTTGTTAGGGAAAATAAAGAATACATTTGTGGAGCATTGGAAATCCATACAAGCCTTATGTTCTGGAGTTGCTTCTGTTGGTCAGAAGCAATGTTAGCAATGTTATGTGCCCAAAAATGAGGTCAGCTGACGACCTAAATATACTGAATGACCAGGTTTTTCCATCAACTGATTTTTTATTTTCTGAAGGCACAGGCATATTCCAAGATGCCAGGATTCACCGGGTTCAAACTGTGAGAGAGGCTCAGAGAGCAT
Organism: Clarias laeviceps; assembly: GCA_030014305.1. Taxonomy (NCBI): domain Eukaryota; kingdom Metazoa; phylum Chordata; class Actinopteri; order Siluriformes; family Clariidae; genus Clarias; species Clarias laeviceps. The sequence continues at coordinate 3,335,290 of JAQMYJ010000036.1, read as the reverse complement.
GAGATATCATTTTCACACATGGATTAGCCAGACCATAACCCCATAGAGAATATTTACGATGTGTTGGAGAAGACTTTAAGCAGGGGTCTAATTCTCCCATCATCAATACAAAATCATGGAGAGGAATTAACGTGACTCTGGATTGAAATAAATGTTGTGACATTGCAAAAGCTTATGAAAATGATACCATGGCTATAATAAAAGCAAAAGGCAGTCTAATGAAATATTAGAGTGTGCAACTTTTTGTTTTGCCCTGGCAGTGTATAAAGTATATATGTAGTTCATTCTGCAGTCACAGACAACTGATTGAAGAACAGAAGTACTGCTGCAGGTAATATTTAGAATATTTTGTTGGAATGCAATGTTGGATGCTGCGTGTTTTGTTTTTCTGTAGCCAGCTCATATTTCATCCATCTAAGCAGTCAGGTGCACATAGCCTATTTGTTCTGTCTTTCTTCTTATTATTATTATTAATAATACATTATTTCTCATTTTGTATTATTATTTTTTTTGTATACATAATCATAAAAGATGGGATAACTTTTCACTGCTTTCCTTTCATTCTGGGTAAATTAATCAAAGTGCATTATTCTATTTCAGTCCTTCACTCTTGCCCCCCCAATCCCCCCCTCCCCCACCCCCCCTCAAACCACAATGAGCCAAGGGTTCTGGGAGCCAAGGGGTCAGTGGCTTTCATGACAATTTGTACATGTGATCATAAAATGATTATGATTATATACATGTACAGTAGATACTTTTCTTGTGCTAAATATACGGGTGGCTGTGTGCATGTGTGTTGTGCACAACATATGGATGGCTGGGTGGATGTGTGTTCACTTACCTGGAGAAGAGATGGCACATGGATGCACTATGGGAGGAAGGCAAGCCAGCAGAGGCTGTGTGATGCTTTTGGCAATGTACTGCTTTGCCCAAAAGGGACATTTTTGGTCCTGCCATTCATGTGAATGTTACTTTGATAGGTCCCACCTACCTAAACATTGCTGTTGACCATGTACACCCCTTCTTGAAAACAGATTGTGGTGGCCTCTTTCAGCTGGATAATGTGCTTGACAAACTGCAAGGAACAAGCAACAAGTGTCAGACAAGAAAATGGTCTCCTAGACCTGGTAAATACGTTCCTGTTCACAGTACTGTGTATGCCAAGTAAACAGGAATTTTTTCATTTAAACGTACAGTAAGTGTTCAGAATTGTTTAACATGCATCTGAAAAACTATACTGATAATAAGGTAAGGGGGGGGGGGGGGCGGGGGAGGATGGTTAGTGGTTTGCACTATCGTCATAAACCTCAAGGGTTGTCAATCCAGGGTTCAAACCTTGCCTCCAGCCTGAGTGGTTTGAAATGGGTTGGGTCCCCATCCAGGGTGTATGTGATGAGACGGGACCGTAAGCTCACAGGAAAAGAACGTCCTCTGACCCTACACAAGATAAGACATAGAGATAATGAATGGGATGTATTTATTGAAAAGCTTTAATGTAAAAACATATTAATTTGTCATGAATACCATTGATAGATTAATTTGTTTCAGAAAATATTGATCCATGTGCAGAGGTGGGTAGTAATGAGTTGCATTTACTTCATTACATTTCTTTAAGTAATTTTTAGAAAATTACTTCTATGAGTAGTTTCACTGCACCATGCTTTTTAACTTTACTTGAGTAGATTTGTTAAGAAGAAACGCTACTCTTACTCCACTACATTTGGCTACACTCGACTTTAGATATTCTTTATTTTTGTTTACATTCGGAGAAATGCAGCCTGTGGATCTACCGCGTGACTGTGTTCCACCAATCAGACGTAGCAACAATAATCACATGACTCCATTTGACCAATCAGCCAAAATAACAATAGGTACATGTAGTCACATGACCACACACAAACTGGCTGCATAACCTTAATAACACCAGATAACCTTATATGGCATTAATTTTTTTTTGGAAGGAAAATATATATATATATATATATATATATATATATTTCACAATAGTTTTGGTGAGCTTTGGGCTCCCTGATAATATATCAATCATAAAATGTGGCCCCCCACAGGCCCCCCCCCCCAGCAGATTTTGGTTTGTTACCTCAGGGCACCAACATGCTATAAGGGTATTAAAACACCAAGGTTTTCTATATTATATAATAAGTGGATTAAGGAACAAATTAAGCAATAAATACGTTAGAAGTTTTATTTAAACAACAATTTAAACATCAGCCATACTGTAAATGGTTCATCAATGAGTGGCTTAGAGATTAGCTGAGGTGTGTGTTTGTGTTTCTGAATGTGTTCCTCTACTGGTTGAATTGGTGTTTCTCTTTTTTTACA
>JAQMYJ010000036.1:3321198-3332850 GCA_030014305.1 Clarias laeviceps | reverse complement strand
AGTACTGTACATTATGCACATATTGTGTATTTGCGCAGGTAGTTCCGTCACAGGCATGTCATAGGTGTTCCTCCCTGATTTGAATTGTAGGCTGTCATCAACAACTTTTATGTCGTACTTTGAATGTGTCACAGGCGTTATACCAAACCTAACAGTAGGCAGCATCGTCTATGGCGAAAATATATATATAAAATGTATGAACAGCATCCCTGCACATTTACATCCATGCATGTTATTGTTAAAAAAAAAAAGTGGTCTAACTGCATAATGTTGCAACGAATAAAAAAACAACAATTTTAATATATAAATAAAGGGAAAAGCATCTTTACTCAATCAAACATGCTTCCTCACATGTCTATGCACATCAGATATTTTTATATAAGTTATTGTTCTATTTAAAACAAATTTATTTCACTTTCTGCTAACTGTGTGTCCAAGCTGGCTATATGGTCCCAAAATGGGCTGTTTCACCCCCAGACAAAATGTCCAACCCCCACCCACTTTAAATTTCATTGGTCACAGACTTTTCATCAGGCTTTTAGTGTGATGTTTTACTTAAAAAAAAAAAATTAAAAGGGGCAGTGTGGGGACCAAAATAGTGGTTTGTTGCCTGAGGGCAACACCGAGCCATAGAGGGATAACATCAACTTATGAAAAACAGGCCCTGTGACGGTCTGGATCAAATTTCAATCCATGATTTTTTCATCTGTTGGCAAGAAAGAAACTGCTGTGTGCCCCCATATCAGGAAACACACTTGGAGTTGGCTCAAAGCACAGACACGTGCTGGCGAAACAATAGCGGTGCCAGACAACAGTGTTATCCTGCAGCCAATTCTTTCATTGCCTTTCCCCTACCTCTCATCCTTCAGTTCAGCACTGTTGTGGATGATGTATTTCATAGCCGACTGTAATAAAGTTTAATTAACTGGCCAGATCTCTGAACTGGCCCCAGTGATGCACCCTGAGGGCTGTGATGGATGTCATTTAAATTAATTACAGTTAGAAAACATCAGTCTTGCTGTGTTGTTCAGGTTTATACTGAGATACCTATTTAGTAAGCAGAAAAAAACAAAAACAAAAAAAAAACATCTATTGTCATATGATCTTGAAAGTTTATTTTGTTGCTTGGTTTTTTTATACTCATGTTTAATACATCCCTACAACTATGTTCTAATACCTGAAGGTCTATTCTTTGATATATTTCATTTTATTGCTCTTACAATTGCAAGAGTTTTATTCATTTAATAATCATCAGGGACATGAGCTAAAACCAATAGTATGAGTTAGTATTATGCTAAGGGACAAGGGATTATCCATCTGAGCAGGGAGACATGATGTTCTAAATCATCTGTGAAATATCTTAAATGCCCCCAATGATTTTCTAACACAACTTGTAGCAGGGAAGATGAGGCCAAATATCTCAATGTGATAGCTAAACCCTATCATTGGCCTTAAATTCAGGTTAGATTTTTAAAGCTATTTGCTTGCAATGTCTGGAAGATCTCAGATGCAGGAATCAGAATTTTAGAATCGGACTATTGTCTACGTGGGCTATAAACGAGTTCCCAGAGAACATCATTTGAAAATGCCTGGAATACTGTATGGCATTATCAAATATTCATCAATAGCCAGTACTGAAAGCCTGAAACCAATATTCTACTTTAATCCTTCCCAGATGTCGATTACAATGCCTGGCCAGTTCCCAGAACCACTCTTTCACAATTTAAGTCCTGGAATGTGCCTGCGCCATCAGTGAAGAAAAACTCCGTAAATGTGTCATTCAATGCATTCAGGTCATCAGCTGACTTCATTTATTGCCACATAATGTTGGTGAGCCTAGACCTGAGAAACTGAAGCAACCCCAGATCATAACACTGTCTCCAGAGGCTTGTACAGTGGACATTATGCATCAGTTAGGTTTAAAATAATTGCTGCCGATGAAACATATTATTCACTGTAGTAATTATAAAAATGTAAAGTACTGGCTTATTTAAATGTCAAGGGCAACATTCTGTGGCCACAAAGGGTAGTGGATAATAGAACATGTCTATGATTTGGTTATGGTCTTGATATTTAACACAAGGTCTCTGATTATATGATGAGGATGAAGCTTATTTCAGTATTTATGACACTTTTGTGTACAGTATGTGCAGGATAATTGTGTTGGTTTAGGTGTGAATTTGATGAGCTATGTTGGAGACCAGTTTCATATTGAGCACTGAAAGTGAGAATTCAGAGAATTGTCCCTATAGAGAACCGGACAACTGGTATGCAAACCGGTTGCCAAAATGGAATATAATGTCCTTGTTACATTACTTTATAATTATTGTTGTGTTTTTCAGAACAAAAAGCTATTGTTTGAGCAAATCACATGGACATAGTACATTAATCTGCACTTCTACAGTTCATCAATCATAAAAGAAATTAAGGTAAAATACTCTAGTTCATATTATGTGCAAAATCATAAAATTTACAGAAATTGTTATTAATCTTTTACAGAGAAACACCGTTATTTTACAAATTTTCCCTAAATTTATACGATTAAACACCTTCATTAAAGCAACAGCACTAGAAGATTAGCAGTGAAACACCGTTAATTTACAGATTTTTGCTAAATTTATATGTTTTAACACCTTGTTTAAAACAGCACTAGATGTGCAGCAGCAAAATGTTTTTATTTTACATATTTGTTCCAAAATTATTACAAACAAACAGCTTCAATAAAGCAACAGCATTAGACATTTAGCAGGGAAACACTGTTATTTTACAGATTTTTCCTAAATTTCTATGAAAACGCGTGTTCAATAAAGTGTTAACAAAAACTCAAGATTATAATATTTGTAAAATAGCCTACAGTAGAAAATCCTAAAATGAAAAACAAAATGAAATATTTAGACTATTGTGCTATAACAGTGGAACATTCTCTCTCACAAACTTAAACATTGCTGTGAAATATCCTTGACTAATTAAAATTGGACTGGAAACTTAATTACAAATAAAGTACAATGTGGTCCAAATAACTTTATTACAAATAACCTTTCAGTTCAGAATCCTGACGTCTTAGTAAGTAAAATCTAAAACATACCAAAATAGCAACATGGACAGTCCAGTGTATCCAAGAATGAATGATCCTCTTCCAAATAGGCAGTAAACAACTTGATCCTTGGTGCATTAGGGTGGATTGGAAGAGAGAAGAAAAGAACACATTAAGAAGATTCAAAAGAAAAAAATAAACTTTTTCTCAGCTGCCCCAAAAGCAGATTAACAAAAGTACTCGAAATCATATTTAATACTAGATATGTTAAAGAGAAACTCAAGAACTTTTCAACTGGGGCCCGGTTTTTTTTTTTCTTTTTTTTTTTTTTTGTATGAGAGAACATAATCATAATCAGTCCAGTCTCAAGTTTGAACGCTACAACCAGCATTCACCAAAATGCTATGCAATTTAATCTAACAGGACAAGCATGTGCATCAGTGTAAACAACTTATTTTCACCTCTAACAGGCTCATAAACGTTTTAAGTGAGACAATACAGAAAGAATCTCTACACAGTAAAAACTGGACTCAAAATGATCCAAGGCTGAAGGAGTTCCCTTTTAAATCATCATGAAAAGATTCACAGTAGTCTTATATTGCATTCCATACTTACTAGTGATTGACTTATCTCTTTACTGGATGCCTCTTCTCCCATGTTCCAATGTTTGATCCAAAAATATAAGCAAGTTTCATTATCACTGGCAGTAATCACAGTTGGAAAAAAAAATGTAAATATCACACAGAAGCAGGCAGCTACATGTACATTTTCAACAAACATACTAGTATATATTGATTTACATTTAGGCATTTGGCAGACGCTCTTATCCAGAGCAACTTACATTTTTTTTTTTATCTCAGTACACATCTGAGCAGTTGAGGGTTAAGGGCCTTGCTCAAGGGACCAACAGTGGCAACTTGGTGGTTGTGGGGTTTGAACCTGGGATCTTCCGAACCGTAGTCCAATGCCTATTTTGACTGAAGTGTATTGACATTAATTTACTGAATGGAATGAGTCATTTAAAAATAGAAACACAATGTTTGTGGAAGTTTACATTTTGGACAGTAAAAGCAGCTGTTAATGTAACATAAGTCATCTTTGACCCTGTCAGGCCAATAGTGTCAGACACTAATACTTATACTTGAGTTAGGTTTCATTTGAAGGACGCCTGTTTCCCATTGGCTGGTTCATATCACGTTACATCTGTGTCTGATACTTGAGCAATTACCTTCGCGTCAGGTCCCGCCCTCACTCGCGCGCTTATGTAAATGCGCCAATCAGGAAGCGGTAATCCTCCGCTTCCAGCTGCTGATCAGCCAATCAGAAACAAGATTAGAATTAGAATGTTCCCTCCTCCAGCTTCTGATTGGCTGTGACAGTAAACACGGAGAGTGTGTGGAGTTTTCGCTAAAGTTTTTGGTACAAAAATAACACCATAGTTCCCCTCATACAAGCAAAATATCAAAATGTAACTTTCCCGATGTCTCACTCCCCGCTTTACTCAGTTATAGTTAAATGTTAAAAAGTTTCATTGCAATCACCAAAATAAGGAATGGAATGAACAGGAAAGTCTCACAACCTGCACTGCTTTAAAACAGCTACATTATCATTACAATTCATTACAATGCAAATACATTATCCTTGTGTTAGAATATGCAGGCCTATATTAAGAAAGCTTGATTTGAATGTCAAAGTATTATAAAACTAATAGGATTTACCTCAAAATTACAAAGAAAAACATAAAAATTTTTAGTATAGACATCAACCTTTATCTAATGAGTTTCATATTTAATTAAAATGTATTATTGTAATTTTACATGAAGTTGTACGTAATTTACGAAAACAGAAAAAACTGTAAAAAATAGTATGGTGTTTTTTAATGTTAAAAAATGTGAAAAAAAATTTACATAATTTACAGAAAAAATTTTACAGAGATTTGTATGTAGTTTAATTTGTACTATAAAATTTTAAAGCTATTTTCTGTAAAATTAGGACTTTTTTTTACAGTGTTCCTGTTTGACATTGGGTTTTTGGTCTGTGCAACAATTTAACATGTCAATCCTAGTTTCAATTTCATTTAGCTATACATCAGTGTCCCCAGTCCAGAGCTCTTAAACAGTTTTTTTTCTTAAAAAACTAAATTGCGTTGCTTTAGGTTTTTTTTTTTTGCCTTAAGATCTTAAAAGAAAATCTCTAGTGAGTATTTATAGTAGAAAACCTTATTGTGTTTGTCAAGGTGAGGTTTGGGGAGTCTGGTGCAAAAGACCAACACTAACATTAAAGATGCCAGTGCGACTAATTGTGGAAGTTGCGGTCCTCAATAACCTCGAGTCTGGAGCTAGACATTCCACTAAGTGAGTTTGAATCTAGGCTCTTTGAAAGGAGGCCTGTTTGAGTAGAGGTGTGCATTGTGTTGCCATAACTGGTTGTCTGCTCACGTGGAATCTGGTCGAGAATTTGGTGTAAGTTGACCATTAGTAGTTTTAAGTCGATAGCATGTGCCGATAGCTGACATGATAGTTTGTAGTTAAGCACAGTTTTCAAACTTTATAAATGTCTGGTGCACACAGCCCAGTGGAACTTCAATTCAGTTGAGCTAACTTCACATACTTTGTCCAGGCAGTGCTTTGATATTTGTGACATGCCTTGGCTTTTGATGTCGAAAAGTAGTGAAGCCTCCACTGTCTCAAAGTATTATGTAACAAGAACTTCAATTTTCTTGGGTTTCTGTCCAACAGGCATGACAGCGTTTCAAATAGGTGGTTGTGTGTTTGAGGTGCAAAAGCTAATTACCGCGAGGTTCCTTGCTGTTTTGACTACCGATGTGACGAGGGGAGAGGGAAGCTCGATTCATCTTTTTACATATGACAGGCAACCTGACAGAGATAAATGATGCAAACAGATGCTGGGAGGATTACCTGACTCGCAGGTTATAGAGTCTCAACCTAAACAAGACAAGCAGGGTTTTCTTTTGTTGTGTTCTACGTTTTGAGGAATTTTACAATAAAAGACACCAACTTGGAGAAAGCAGGACAATGATGCTCTTGATAATTATATTGGCATGGTCATGTCATAATTATATATGTCCCCATTTCTTGATTATCTGATTCCAATGAGCCAGGCCATCTTGTATTTTTATATAGTCTTGAGGAACAGCTCTCAGTTTTCCAGGCTTCCTGAAGGACTTTTTTGGCTTTCATTTCTATCTCTTATTTTCAGTGCAGTCCCTGTACCTGACAAGTTTAGAATGTTTTTTTATGCCACACAGTGGCCTATGATTCAGGACAAACAGGTGCAGATGTTGACAGAGGAGCAGGCTGGTAATTATTATACTGGTGATGCTGAATGCTAATTGGATGAGAGGGGAAATGAGGTTGCTGCCGATGTGGTTACACAACCAATTTTCAGGAAATTTGCATTCTGTCACAGTAAAACATTTGTTTCATGTTAGCCTACATCATTTCATTTAATATGAAAACATAACGGGTGGTCCAAAACTTTTGCATAGTGTGCAAAACTGTTATTTGTGTTGAATATTTCAAAATGTATTTTAAAAACTTGTTTAGGTTAACTGCATTTCATGTGCTTAGTCATGTGCATTCTGAGCATCTAGCATTGCTGCCTTCATCCTGAATAGTTGCCAGGTTTGCATTGTGTTAAGCTTTGATGGGTTAAACAAACAATTTAGGGTTATAATAATTTAGGGTTATAAAAAAGTCAAGTGTAATGACACCAAGCTGTGAAAATGTGAACTTCGAGTTTAACACTCGTGCATAAAATGAAACATGTTAATGTTTTACATGTTAAACATGCAAAAAATGTCTGTTAATGTTAAAGCTACTGTATACAGTATGAATACTGAAATGAAATGTATGCTGGTTTACCACATGTAGTGGTATTTATTATATTTATAAATATTTATTTTTTTGTTTTAATTAAATGGAGAAAAGATATTAAATATTAAATGGAGAAGAAGAAGAAGAAGAAACATTACAGTAATTTATTGGCATATGCATGCTATGTAAGGAGAGGTCTGCAATATGTGCAAAATATGCTATTGTTCCACAGCAAAAAATAAATAAATAAATAAAAAGTTAGATTGAGAACCACTGCGCTAGAAACATCTGGCTCCTTAATAAATCCCTACTTTATTTGACAACCATACCATCGGGTATAGACGCTTTGCACATCATGTCACAATGTCCATCTTCCATTCAGCTATTAATTAGAAAGCTTAAAACATCAGTATTAGTTAACATTACCTGCACACCATTTTGTTAAATGTAAAGCACAGCATATTCCATGGAATCATCTTAATTGCAACAGATACACTGAAAGAGCTAACACTAATGCTAGCAAATGCCCTGAAACCAAGAGGAATCACATATTTGCACATGGTCTGACATAATCACGGTAAAATCAAACTCTTGCAAATTAATATCTTTATTACCTACTTCATCTTTTTTTCTGTTGTGACTGATGTCATGGTAGTGTGACAGCAAAAGGTCTATAGAGAAGCATCATTTTAACACAGCTAGGATTCTCCTGTCCAAAATAAATGAATAAATAAATAAATAAATAAGACAGTCTTGATTTCCACAAAAGCACTATTCATGGAAAAGCACAGAAATGTGAAGGGTAATAAACTGCTCAGCGTGAACAGCAGTATCACATGCAGAAGCAGCATTCCCTGGTTAGGGAGGTGGAAGGCGATCTGGGGGAGCAGCACTCAGAGAATAACCTCTTCTTCTATCTGGTGGCAGAGCCAAGCTGTGAGCGGTAATTGAAATCAAAGGATTACTGAATGCCGGACCCTTTTCAAGCCCGCCCATTAAGTAAATACAAACAGATATTGCAAAGCATTAAAGCGTGGCCCCAGACACAATGAAGCAAAGCCTGATCCCCAGCAGGGTTAATTGGAAACAAATTGGTGAAAACAAGCTCTAAGCTTGGAACTGTGTTTTTTTCCTCCTTCCTTAAAAAATGTAGAGAGAAACAAGGAACTGAGAAATCAAGAATTTAAAATTAAACCAGCCAACCCTACAGTATATATTTAAAAAATAAATAAACTAACTAGGCTCCTAGACCTGTATTCACTAAGCTTTTTAAGCCTAAAAGTTGCTCCTAGTGATGAAATTCTAAGAAAATTATGAATTCTTAGAATTATGACATTTTCTTAGAATTTCCTCTTAAATTTAGGACAAAATCTTAGTAAAGATGAAAAATGATTCACAAAATATCTTAGCCATAAAACCAGGTCCTAAGGTAAAAATTGTTAAAAGTAGAGAGGAGGATTGTTGGCTACATATCATCTAAAAGTGCAACTTAAATAAAACTGTCCTATAATCATGTAAATTGGTAAAAGCTAAGCTATTTTGCTCCCATCAATCTGAAAAGTATATAAGTAATAAAATCAGTATGGTAAATAAATGGAAGAACTAGTAACTACTGTGTGGAAAATGGTTGCTTCTAAAGTGGACACCTTTTCAACATTTGGCTGTTTTAATTCACTTTAAGATATTAAGCCTATAACAAAAACTTTGCATAACCTGTAGTCATGATTATACAATTTCTTCATGTACAAACATTATGATTTCACAGACCATTCTATTATCATATATTCTAATTTCACAAAGAGTTAATTTTAAGGCCTTTACAAAGTTTTTTTTTTTTTTTTTAATCAAAGGATCACAGTCCTTGAATTTCTGCATCATTCCTAGCAACGGGGTCAATCATACCTCCTAACTAAGATAGAGGTTTTTGTACTTTCCTAACTCAAAGTTGCTCTGAGAAGTTTCCTAAATCACTTTTAGTCTAGGATTCCCAGCTAGGACTTTTTAGGCTAGGATAAGACCTCTCTGAGAGAATTCTAAAAAGCTTTGTGAATACAGGCCGTCATTTCCTGTGAGCCTAAACAGTTTAATTGCTATTGAGTACGAGTAAGTGAGTGAGTAAAGGGAGTCTGATGGGTGTAGTCTCTTCCAGGATGACTCCTCCCATCCACAAAGCATAAGTGCTCGGTGAATGGTTTGATGAGAATGAAAATGAGTCACATGACATGGTCTTCCAGGTCACCAAATCATGGTCTAGTTAAAAACTTAGTTGAGGACTTATTTTTTTGGCCAGGATTTAAACAGTGCTCTCCCTTATCATCATCATTATCATCATCACCATCATATTATTATTATAATCTTTTAAAAATGATGGTGTGGCTGTTGGTTCAGTGCAGTTAAAGAGACAGAAAGAGACTATTCCAAAGTGCATTGAAGCTTCTGTATCTGTCACTGATAAACTGATTAAACATTTGGTCTCGTCTTGGAGTCTAGAACTTTCAGATAGACATGTATTTAAAAAAAAATACAAGCAGATGGAGAATGCTAGTTTTCCACCAGTGACAGGTTATGTTCTGATTTTTTAAAACTTTTTTTAAAATTGTGCAACTGTAAATAACAACACAACTGCTGAGACAGAAACAACATAATAACCATCACAGGCTCTCGCTTAGAACTGTGCCCCAATAGCTCCAAGTTAATTACACACATTGTAGTTTGTCAGCAATAAAGAAAAGCCTCCTCAATTACACAGGAGAGCCTGCTGTGGTTATGAATGTTTTGTTTCCATTCACAGAATCATGGCCTACAGTTAAAGTCATGCTACTTTAAAATTTTTCTGACAACTCAGTCTGATAGAATAAATGTTTATATACCCTTAAGCACTCAAAATACAGTGAATATGAACATTTGCTGTGATGTTTGTTTGGCTGCTCTGGGGGTCAAGCACTTCTTTTTAAGCAGTTTTACTTTTTAAAATTTTTATTTAATTTCAAATAAGTTGATTCATTTAGTATTGTGAATTTAATCATATTTTCATATGATACTTTGGAAAGACTAATTAATGTAAACCTTTTATAAAAAATTATATATTGTTTTCTATACACACATATGTTTCTGTGTGCACAGAGTTTGCATGTTCTCCCCATGCTTAGTGGCGTTCCTCTGGGGACTCTGGTTCCCTTTCAAAAGCTACACTCGATGCTGCATGAAAACGCTATGGGAAAAGGTCTTGAAGCATGTGTGTCAAACACGCCAAAAACTTGGCTTATATAACCTCGATCAGGTGACATCATCTGATCAGGTGCACCTGGAGGTTATAAATAGGTCTGAACCGGAAACATCCTCAGGTCCTTTGTCTTCAAGGACAGCATTGTGTGTGTGTGTGTGTGTGTGTGTTAACAAAACGCGACAGTTAAAATAAAAATAAAACTAATAACATAGAGCGAAAGTAAAATATGGAGTTAGAAAAGAGATGTTTGCCTCCATGTGAGATGGCGATTGCCATGCTTTCTGTTTTGAGTGTTTGGGTGAAGAGCACGCTATCCTCGGACTCGAAACAGGTGCGCCCTTTTCTCTCGCGCACTCGCCGGATTAAACTCTTGCGTCCGCTTCTCAAGCGCACCTCGGTGCTTCTTCTGCTCAGGTGCAGGAGACCTCCTCTCTCGTTTCCAGTGAGATGGAGATTGCCACCTCAGAACGCTTCTCTCGTGACGAGCAAGGGTACGAGGAGTTACTCAAGGTGGTAACTAGGGCAGTCGAACGTTCACTGTACATCTCGACTGGCCCCAGGAACAGGAGATCCCCAAACGCTCAAGACTAGACGACAGGTTTCTGATGGGTGGCCGGGGGGAGGGACCTCAACGAAGGTCTCTTCCCTTCTTTGGTGACCTCTATGATGAGGTAACTCGTTCATGGAGTAGTCCTTATTCGTCCCGGATCTTTGTGCCATCGATGTCGATTTATTCGACGATCGTTGATGCAAAGACACAGGCTATATGATGATGCCCCAGATTGAAGAGACGCTTAAAGGCTATCTCTCTCCTGGGAGCTCATCTTCATTGAAGAAGCCCACACCCTCCACTAGGCCGTGTAGACTAACATCTTCGCTAGTGGGGAAGGCTTTTCAGTCAGCGGGTCAGGCCGGTGCTGCCCTGCACACCATGGCAATGTTGCAGGCATACCAGGCTGAACTTCTGAAGGACTTGAGCACCGGTGGGTCCATCGGCGAAGAGGCTTTCTCAGAGCTGCGGCGAGCCACGGATTTGTCTCTCACGGATTGGCCGTTCTATGGCTGCCATGGTTGCCACGGAGAGACATCTGTGGCTTAACCTCACTGGCATCAAGGGTAAGGATCGTACATTCCTCCTTGATGCCCCCATCTCACCTTCCGGCCTATTTGGCTTCGCCACTCCGTTTTGGGAGGTGAAACGCTATGAAGAAGCATTCGTGAGGTTTCTTCCCCGCCGTGCTCAAGAGTCGGGACCGTCGGCCACCCAGTCCCGAACAGGTCCGGCTCTAAAAGACCGGACTTGAGGAGTATCAGCTCCTCAAAGAAGAAGTCCTGAGGCTGGTGCGCCCAGGACCATGAGGGTGTCTCCCCCCAGGGAGAGGTGCGTAGTATTCCATCAGAGAATAAGAACTCCTTCCTGGCACCCTCAGGAGGCCATTGCCCAATCTCTGCCACCACTGGTGTTTCGGGGAACAGTGGTCCCCTTTCAGAGAAATTGGCAGCGTGGAAGCTACTGCCAAGTATATCTCCTTGGGTTCAAAGGATCGTAGAGAGAG
>JAQMYJ010000036.1:3307609-3319547 GCA_030014305.1 Clarias laeviceps | reverse complement strand
TGTGAAGCTGCTTTGAGACAATGACCATTGTTAAAAGCGCTATATAAATAAAATTGAATTGAATTGAATTGAATATATGGTTGTCACACAAATTATTGCATTTTTTGTTTAGTTTATTACAGTTTCCTGCTCTGCTTGTTCATTATATCTGCATTGTTCATAATTTCATTATGATGAACACATATTTCCTTACAGCATTTAAAAAAAAAAATGTTTAAGACATTCTCTTTTTGTGCTAATTATATGGGAAGTAACTTTTGATATTGCTCTGCTCCAACAGAGCTCTTTATCTCTTCATTATGGTCCAGGACTAATGGTAGCTTGAAGGCACGGACTGTTTAATATGCAAGAAATATGACATAATTGTATTCTAATTAAGTTCACTTAGTGGGGTTTTATTTGAAAGACTTCCATAAAACAGTGTCAGGCACTATCAGTTTAAGTCACAGCATTCGGTGCATTTATTTATTTATTTATTTATTTATTTTATCGGTGCCTGGAGAAGAGAGCTTTCTCAGTGCTTGTATTGTACAAAGGAAATCAGACCTGACAAAGCTTGATATTGTGAATGCAGAATAAAGTACAGCTTGTCTGTTCGGTCCACATCTGTAAGACTTTAATCCTCCTAACAGTGGCTTTACACCATGTCCTTGCACAATAACCTGAATAATTCAAATCTGATTCCATAAGCATTGTTTAGCTACCTCACTGAAGTGTGTGGATTTAGAAAGTATAGCATAAATCATGACCTGCTGTATAATTGCTCTAATAATACAGGAAGTCAACAAACTATAAAACATGACACTTGTGTTAGATAGTTATACATCATGCCCGGTGTGTAAGTGTACTAAATATGTGATGAATATAACAAGCATCAATAACATGCTATAAGAACAATGTGCCGTACACTCCTGGTGTTACTCAGTTATTTGTCTTTAAATAAATCAACAAATTATTGCAATGAACTAGTGAGCAATAAGACTGAAAGATAGATTATTCGTTACAGGAGACAGGAAAGTAAGTCTGGCTGATGGGTGTTGCGAGAAGATAAGCAACGGATCTTGAGGTAGTAGAAGCAATGACTTGCATCAGATTTGTCTGAATAACAAATGAAAAATAAGCATATTATTCCAGCCAGGTTTTTTTTTTTTTTTCCATTCATGTTCTCTGAATTTCCAAAGTCAACATTAATCAGAATCAGAATGAGATTTATGTAAGCACACACAAGGACCCGATTCTGGTCCTTGGTGACTCTCGGGCAATACAGACAACATGCAGACAGTATTATTTACAAGTAATACAATGACAAATCAGAAAATTCAAAGCGTTACACAGATTAAATAAAGACATTTTAGATAAAAAGAGTTAGCGTGTGTGGTAGCTCAAACAACTACATCCATTACATATACGAATCAGCACATTACATCACTAAACTATTTGTAAAACAGGTTGCGACGTCTGAAGAAACGTGTTAATATCTCTATAGCAGATAGCAGATGATCCTAGTGAGCTGTTTATACTGTAAGGGTGATTTATATGAGGAAAGAAACTGCTCCAGTGTCTTGTATAGGGATGTGTAGAACCTGCCAGAGGGGAGGAGCGGAAAAAGGTTATGTGCAGGGTGTGAGGAATCTGTAATGATTCTTCCTGTCTGTTTTCAGCTTCTTGAAGGGCACAAGTGTTAAAGGATGGGAACAGAAACACCAATGATTTTTATCCTGCTGTTCTTGCTAGAGTCTGCTCCTATTCCGTTTTGACACTGCTCTGAACCGGACCATGATGGATGTGGACAGGATGGATTCGATGACTGCAATGGATCAACTGGATCAACAGCTTCTGTGGCAGATCATACTTCCTCAGTTGCTATAGGAAGTACATCTTCTGTTGTGAATGGACTTCATGTTGCTCTCACACTTCATGTCATCGGAATTTTTTTTCCCAGAAACTTGAAGGTCCCCACGGATGACACAGGGATGTTGGATATTGTGAACATTCATCATCTCCACCGTCCTGAGCTTGCCCAGCGCCAGGTTGTTCTGACTTTTCTCCAGCTTTTACAGAGCTCTCTCCCCATCTCCGTAGGTATCCTCCTTGGTCTGACAAAGTTGTCTTATGTCTGTGAAAATGAAGACAAGAGAGCATTCTAAAAAAGTTAAAGATCATATCACTTCCTAATTCTTGGAAAAGGGTCTAAAATATATCTATGAAGTTACAGTAAGCATCAAGTGTGATTCTACTCTAGCTCTACCTAAACAAGCCCCTTTCTCAAAACTCAAAACAAGAGTGAAAGTGAATTTGCATAATTGAGGATTGAAAGTAGATAGAGAAAACATTTGCTCAGGAAAAATAAAAGTTTTAAAGTACTATGTATGGCACAAACCTAGCACAGCCCACAGCTTAATTAGCAGTGAAATGTGGTGGTAGCAGCATCATGAAATGGGAATGGTTTTCATCCTACTTACTTGTGCTGCATTACTTGCATTGGCTTTTCTGTGGAATCTGGCTGGCCTTTGGTCCCTGCAGGCATGGGTGAGCCTTGGGTGACCATGTTCCTGCCACCAGTTTACTTGTATATAATTGATAATGTTAATGTGTTAATGTTTTGTGTGTTAATTTTATGACTGATCAGTGCAACCAGTCCACAAAGGAACCAACACAAGCAGAAATGTACCAAACAAACAACATTCAACCAACCTGAAGAACCAGGACTAAGTCTACCAAGACAAAAGTCACTCCCAAACTACACAGAGCTTTATTAAACTCTATTAAGCTGTATTAATCGATTATCTTGCTAGGAATGACCATGTCTATATACTACATATGGTACCTCTATATTTTCATTTGCATTACATTCAAATTGGAGTTAATTGACTGGGTCAATTAACAGTTCTAACACTAAGATGAATCATGGGAAAGCGTTCTAAAGGATTCAAACTTTATATATATATATATATATATATAAAACCCAGTGAAGACTATACTCCTAATGTGTGAACAAACCTATAATATAAGAATCTTCTAGTCTTACCTATAATTTTTAAAAAGCTACCCACAATCAGACATAAGCCTCCAACACCCGGATCCCCATAATTTATCAGTGACAAAATCATCCATGTAGACTATATTGTTATTACAATTCCTATTGAATTTTAAATTAAATTCATGTTTCTATCATTGCACAGGGTCTAAATCTGTCTATTTCCCTGCGTCGCGCCCAGAACAAAACTATAAATGTCTTACATTGCAATTTCGTCCATTAATTTACTAAATGTATGCCTGGAAAATCTGCCTTCCAGTGTTATATAGTTAAAATGCTAAAAGGGTAATGTATGAGTCATTTTCCATTCTGCTCTCCAACAAGAGACTTAACTTTTTAGCTTATAGCCCCCAAATGGCTCATTTGGCTAAAGCACTGCTTTTGCGGTGAAGAGATGAGCACTCTGCTAATCGAGCTATCTCTGTAAGAGATAAGAACATTGTTGACTGGGAAAGATGGCGAGGGGTTTTATTTATAAGTCACAAGAAATCAGTTTTGTCTGCTTTTTATAGGATGTAATACATTTGTAATGTAAGACACACACACACACACACACACACACACACACTGCCTGGTCAACAAATACTGTAAAAATCACTATTTGGATTTCAATAAGAAAGTTCTTAATAGCCAGAAAATTGTGATTATAAGTCAAATTATGTTAATTGTGATTAATATGTTTCATCTAGCAACAATTCTTTAAACCCTACTTTTAAAACATTCCTTGTTTTGAAACCATGTCAAAAATGTTTTCCGTGGTCTTGTTATTGTGTTTCAGAAGGGTCAAGTTATTGGCCTGGATCAAGCAAAGACAACAACTAAGGAGTCTGATGAAACTGCGTTCAGAACTGTCCAATGCATTATGGCAGCCTGGAAGGATAGTGCTGAACTGTCACCTTTGTGGAAGGATTCTTACAAATGTCCATAAAGATCACTTAAACAGTGGCATCATAAACAACTGACAGCAGGCATCCAAGCTATTTTGTTGTAGTGAAAGTAAAATAATAATTACCACAAACACAAAGTGACAAAACCATTATGCGGCCATAAAAAAAAACACTTCTTAGTGGGACTAATCAGAAAAAAGGTTTCAGTTTGTTAATGAGCATAAAAGGTGGACATGGACAAAGGTCATGTGGTCTGTTGAGTCCAGAATGAGCATATTCCAAAGCGATGGGCGCGTATCGCAGTGCATGAAACTACAGTATGCACCCATCATGCAGAGTCTCCAGTTATGTTATGATCTGAGGTCGCATCAGTCGGTCAGGTCTAGACTCAGAAACATTAACTGGAGTCAGCTGATGACCTAAATGTACTGAATGACCAGGTTATCACATCTAGGGAAGTCTGCTTCTCAGATGACACGGGCATAATCTAGCATGACAGGGCAGTGATTTCGTAAACATTTACATCACTCAAACTGATGCAAATGCCATCAAACAAATATTTGGGTGTGCCTTGTTTTCTGGCAATGTGTACTGTATACATGGTCCTTTGCAATTACACCACTTTTTGTCCCCAAATTCACAAATATCACAACTGCATTGTGAAGGACAGATTTGCTGCTAGTTTTTTATCTTCTTACTAATTATTACTTGTGTGTGCCTAAGCGCACTTATTACTCTTCCCCCAGAAATCCATTGCGAAATCCATTTATTATTCTTCCGCCTAAAACTTTGGACAGTTTCACGCCCCGCAGCTTCGAGACGACCCTCACGTATGTTACACCGTTTCATGCGGCTCGATCGGGAATGGTGTGCTATGACTTTTGGTAGGGATTTGTCGCACGGTTTTCCCAAGAATCCCCGAAAACCGCCCCAAAATGTCCCGTACACCAGGCATTGAGACCAGCATCATATGTGACATCATAGTTCCGTCGAAGATGCTGCACACATTAGAACTGACCCGGCAGCGGCATAGGCACACTTAAAATTTCTTCAGGAATTTTCGCGCTCTAGTTTTTAAGTGTGCCTACTTATTACTCTTCCCCCAGAAATCCATTGCGCAATCCATTTATTATTCCCTAAAACTTTGCAGCGTTTCTCACCCCGCAGTTTTGCACACACCCTCACGTATGTTACACCGTTCCGTACGGCTCGCTCGGGCATGGTGTCGTATGACTTTTGGTAGGGGGTCGTCACGCGGTGCTCCCAAAATCCCCAAAAGATCGACCCGAAAAGTCCCATAGACTTAACATTGGGGCCGGCCTCTGCTGTGACATCATAGTTCCGTCAAAGATGCCGCACACATTAGAATTGACCCGGCAGTGGCATAGGCACACTTAAAAATTTCTTCAGGAATTTTCGCTCTCTCGTTTAAAATATCCTTCCAATTTGTTCACTCAGGACTTATTTGAATGATGCTCAAAAGCCTTTGAACTATTTTTGTGGGATTTTAGAAAAGACAAACCACAAGTAAAATGCAACATAATGAAGTGTTTAGTACATGAGTACTGAGTGAAAGTGACCACAATAAGCTCATATGTCAATGATGTAAAGATGATGCAATCATTTCATTTCTGATGCAATCACGGTGTTCAGAAGAAAAAGAAAAAAAAAAAAAACATATGGTTGCAGTATACCGTATATACTGAGGTAGACTTTTGTGGGAGGCTGATCTGAAAGACAACGACATTCAGCCCCTATTGTCCTGAATGCTCTAGAAGTCATGCTCAGCCATCTACATGTAGTTACCCATGCAGAATCTCAGTGGAGACAGCAGGGAGAAGTGGCCAAGACTCTAATCAATAATCTATGGACCTATTGCTTAATAAAGCATGAGTTTCAGCCTAATTCAGAGCAGTCGCCTTCAGGGGTGCTACTGTATTTCTGAATAAATGACTTACAATCAGGCCTTTAGATGATCCAAAGAGACAACGAGACAAGGAGGCTAATTCCCACCAGAGTGAGAGTTCATTTAGGATTCATAATGCTGGAGTACATCTGCTTTCATAAAAGTCTCCAGAATTTAGGAAAAAAATATGAATATTTTTGTCGATAAAAAAGGAAAAGAAACAACACAGTCCATGTAAGCCAAGAACAAACTGATTATTAAGTTAGGGCTTGGATGGGACTTTTTTTAATACTCCTTAATAAGTCAGTAACAATGGGTTCCATCCACAAATCCTCAAGTCATCACCCAGGTGTCTTCACCTTACTAAAATGTGGTGTTTTGTGCAGTTTATACATATGGCCTTGTGTTGCTAGGCTGCACACCTCTTTTGACCTTCCTCTGGTTTGGCAAGGATACACTGGAGGCTTGAAAGCAATGGCCAGTTCCAGACTCACTCACAGGTTTTGTACCTGCTCACTAAGGCGTGAAATCACTTTGCCACGTTTTTCCATTCTCATCGTCCCCTCTGTTTTTGTATCCCCATCCCCATGTTTCTCTTTTAATACTTTCCTTCTCCAATCCCCCATGCTGGCACACAAACTAAAAAGCCATGCTTTGTTTCTTCTTATTCATATCCTCCACAACCTCCAGCTGCTTTATGACACTAGAAAATTCGAAGCGTGCTGTCTTTTATTTCTAGTCATAGTGCCTAAGGCTTGGAACACCAACACCCTTACATTAGGAAAACTTGGTGAAAGGGTCCTAGACTAATTATTTTTAATTAAGAACCTGAAATAGCACATCTTCCACTAACACTGTGAGGCAGGTTTATAGAGCTTTAGGTATTTTCCACAAGGCAGAAAATTCACATAATCACCAAGAATATTGTCAGTTAAAAGGTTAATATGTATGTACTGTATGTATATATGCCTCCAGATCTGCCTTAATTCTTCATGGTATAGATTGAACAAGTTGCTGGAAACATACCTTATGGATTTTGGTCTATATTGACATGAGAGAATCACACAGTTTATGCATATTTGTTGGCTGCACATACATGATGTGAATCTCCCATTCCACCACATCCCAAAGGTGATCTTTTGGATTTAGATCTGGTGACTTCGGAGGCCATTTGAGTAAAGTGACCTCATGGTCATGCTCAAGAAACCATTTCTTTTTCTGACATGGCGTGTTATCCTGTGGTCAGAAAGGGATGGACACAGTCAGTAACAATACTCAGGTAGGCTGTGGCATTTAAACCATGCTCAATTGATACATTACCAAGGGACCAAAAGTGGGCCAAGAACATTTCTGCCACAGCATTACACCACCACTAATCAGTCTGAACTGTGGATGCATGGCAGGATGGATTCATGCTTTCATGTTGTTTACACCAAATTCTGACCTTACCATCCAAAGCTTTTTGTAATAATTACTTAAGCAACATTGATTGAATGACGATAGGATAACATTTTTGCATGAAATTTCCTTCGGCATATGAAGCATTTTCAGAATACGAATAGCTAAGTAAGAGAGTCAAGAGTCCAAGAGTCATATAAAAAAAACTTGTTTGCGTCAGTGAAAGTCAAGAAAAGCAAGTTTACAATTATTTTTCTTCATGTTTTGAAAGTCAACCCACAATACTAACGTTGCCTTTAGCATTCATTCAAAACCTATGTGCAAGTGTTAAAGTTTTGTTTGCAGAAATACTGTATGATGATTGTCTGGAACGTGTTACATTGGTAAGGGTACTGTTGCCAAGATATGCCAAGAAGAATCATAAATTAAGATTAAGAGAGGTTTAATGTCTATTTATTTCATATTTTACTTCATCTACATGTATTTATATTTGCAAAAATATGATTATAGTGTTGGGAATTGATAATATTGGTAATATTTTGGGTGTCTGGAAAGGATTACATTATTTACATGTCATTTTCTTTACATTTACATGTTTATTATGGGAAAATATGGATTGCAATATGAATTTTTACTTTAAGAATTTGACCCAAAAAAATAAAAATAAAAATAAAAAATTGTATGCATGGGTTCCATTGTATTAAATTGGAATGCAGTTAAACTTTTTAAAAAGGTATGAGATCTGTTATATGAAAGTGGACATGATGCAGTTGAGACTCTGGTCAAACTCCATATTACAGTAGAATAATTTGGAAGCTACAGTAAGATGCACCTCATGCAAATATTTCCAAAGAACTCTTCAAGAAGTCACCCGTCGTGTGAATGCGTATGTGAATGTTGATAACCCTACAACAAAACTTCCTAAAGCTCATATTCTATAAAATTAATGAAGAAATGAAGTACTGTAGTTCTATTAAAAATTAAATCAGAACAGGTTTTACTTAAACTGTTCTCATGTCAATGGTAAATTTTAGATTAGTGAAAAACTTTTCAGACAGGCCTGGAGACAGTTTGCTTATTGAGCCATGTCTGGCAGCACCTTGCCTAAATATTAATCAGTGTCAGTGTCAGCCTAAGAAATAACAACAATTTCACTATGCTTACATTTCCTGACCTTGTATGCCTGTTGAAACATTACGCCATTGGTTGGTTATTGCATCGTCTACATTTTTTCATCGAAACATCAAGGCTGTCATCTTACACGCTTTTGGGCTCTCAGGTTTTGTGTCACTCTCTCATGCTCTCCAAATAAATCCCAAATATGAGGAGCATCAGATTTCTTTTTCACATTTCAGCGCCAGTCTTGGTGGAAAATGTACACTATGTGTGACTTGATTTGACCGAGGCGAGCACATGAAATGGTTTTACATAAAAAAAAAATAATAACTTGAATACATAATGCAGAATTTATGAAAAGACATGAGTAATTAGGACAGGAGTAAATAATTTATTAAAATAGCTTTTAAAAGAATGTATTAAGCAAGCGTTACACATTGTTTAACAGTTTACACAATTAGGTGACCTATTATGAAAATGTCACTTTGAAGACTAAATGAATAAATGAATTAATGAATGAATCAGTCGATCAATTGAATCAAAAAAAAAAAAAAAAACTTCCTGCTATTTGTTATTTTTGCCTCTTATATTGGCCAAGGCTTAAACTAGCTAACTGGATTTTTCTCCTATTGTGACCTCATATGCCAAGAGACCCTCTTTAATGTTTAAGTTTAATGTTTATAAGTAGTTGTTTTGTTTATCAGAAAACGAGAGTAGGAAAAACCTGAAACCAAGTGGAAAATGTTTGATGAGGTCCTAAAGATGGGCATTTCCACTCCCTGCTTTCTGATTGGCTATGAAAATCCACTTACTCAAATGGGCGTGTTAGGGGCTTGAGTTGTTGGACTACTGTTTAGAAGGTCCCTGGTTCAAACCCCAGCACCATTAAGTTACCACTGTTGGGCCCTTGAGCAAGGTCCTTAACTGCTAAGGTGTATGATCAGATAAAACGTAAGTCGCTTTGGACAAAGACATCTGTCAAATTTTTAAAACAATGTACAATATGATCTTTAATTTATATTTGGGAGATTTTTAACAGACAAAGACAAAGAGATGCAATGAGACAAAAATACTTCGTTTGTCTTATAAATACAGTCCCAGATAGCACACTGCTGAAGGGCATCACTGATGGTTCACTCGTTGGCCAAAATTGGCTCATTGGTGGGGCCAAAGATAGGTTGGGACAATGTTGATAGGCCCAATGTTCAGTAGTTAATGGCAAAGTTGGAAATTGAAAATTAAATTAGACTCATCATCATCGCCAATAATAATAAAACTCATTTAAATCTTCAGAAATTTATATATTAATTTTAGTTGTGATGAAATGATTACAAACTAAGAAAATATATGCAACTATTATGATTATAAACTACTAAATAAACACAAAGTACAACCATCAGCAAGGTGAAATAAAATAAATGCATACAAACAAAGTACCCATAGCCTCAAACAATATGTACCGTATATTAGCCCATTAATGTTTCTGGCACTTACTATGGGTACAATCATTATGGTTATAATCTCAATATGGCTCAGTATGCTACTGTATTCACTGGCAACAGGTTGATTAGCTATGCACTATTATGCTAGGCTAAACATATTTCTCACCAAATTACAGCAAAACTACTAATTGTATGCTTTTCATGTTACCACCACAGATTCTCAACACACGCATGTCTTACTCAAGAATATTTACATCTCTTTTGGAGGAATATTAACCCACCTGTAGTTAGACGAAACGAGGAACAAAACTTTAGCTTATGTTTAGCTTGGCTTCAGGACTTAATCAGCAGCACCTGGCCACAGTGGGGTTTAAGGTTCCTCCCTAGTGATTAGCGCCATCTAGTGACCTGTTTGACAGTGTTCACAGTTGAGCACAAAGCACAATCATTTAACACTTATCATTTAGAAAACATCCACTGAGTTAGATATACACTTTCAATGCTATTTATGTACTAGATTGGTAACCAACCCTCATATGAGCTCCTGATATGATGGCTTCATTGAGACAGCCTGCTGCACAAAGCTAAAGCAATATAATTTAATTTCCAATTTTCAACCTTGCCATTATTTATTGAACCAACGTTGTGTCAACCTATGTTTGGCCCCACCATTTGGCCAACAGTGGGCCAACGGACAAAATGACGGTGGGCCAATCACTGATGCCAACATGGGCCCAACATATTCACTGCCGTTGGCTAAACGTTGGAGGTTACCAACATTTTGCTGACGTTGGGCCAACAAAGTAGTGCTACTGTATCTGGGGTGTGTAGAAGGGTGAATTGCATCTTAAAGGATCCTCTTTTAGTCTCTGTTTTTCCTTTAGTTTGACTTTAGTACATTTGATATGTAAGTCTTTAAAATCAGAGGGGGGCTGTGGGCATGTTTAGCACTGTGGTAGAGCGGCTCTAACTTCATAATCATCTATGATGGCGAGGTGAGTTAATGCACTCAGACTAAGTTGATACAGAGAAACCAATAAGAACAAAATGCCTTTACTCAAAATAACCCCGGCACCGTTGCTAAACCGAGTTGATTAAACAGTTTTTAAAGCATTTCGCTGTGAGGTTGAAGGGTGGCGTCAGAACTTTACACATGGCAGACAGAAACTTATCTACAAAGTAAATACTGCGTGTAGATACGTTTGTTCAGCCATTTACAAACAGCACTGCGTTGGTCATATGTGATATCTAGGGAGACGCACAAACACTTAATGGATCATAGTGTGTATGTGTGATTGCGGTGGAAGTGATCTATGAGTCTGCGCCTCTGCTTTTGTCATAAGAGGCAGGCTGAGTTGGTTTTAACATGAATGCATTTCCAGTTCAAAGTGAGCACCGAGATTTCATTGAACTTCCTTATCGGCTTACAGAGTGATGTGAATCAGTGGTGATTGATCGGGACACCTGCGAGGTCTTTATTTATTTATTTATTTATTTATTTCATCATGGCTCATGAGCTGCATCATGCCCAGCCAGAGACAATTAAAAAACTGCAAGTGTTAGTCTCACTCTGTCTACAGTACTGATTCTTAATGTGTTTCCCAACCAGATGCAAACTCAAATTCCACACATTCTACAAGTATTTTGTGAATAGAGCACATAGACCTAATTTGTCACTGTAAGGACTGAATGAATTAGAAATATTAATTACAGCCATTAAATTTAAACCTCACTCAATAAGTAGACTGTGGTAAATTATTTGTATTGGGTTTTGAGTATTTCTTCCAGTGTTCACATCTTTAAAGAAGATGTGGGAAGGTTTTAAAATACATCAGTGATACAAAGATAATGTCAATAGCTCCTCTATTTAAGAATTAGAATAGCAACTATTCTAATTCTGTGAAGCATATTACATGTACAGTGGTTACCCAATCGGAATGTTGGTTTTACCGTCGCGGCGCTCGGCGCCGGCATTTGGTTTTGTGCGTTTGCTGGCTTTTACCGCTGAGTGGCGCTATATAACTATAGACTGATGCCTCATGCCTTAATTCATTCTCCGCAGGATTAATGAGCCGCAGCTCCTTTAGACCGGCACGTAGTAGCGGATAAAATCAAGTAAACATTGTAGTTAAACAAATTCATAATCACAGTA
>JAQMYJ010000036.1:3281940-3298788 GCA_030014305.1 Clarias laeviceps | reverse complement strand
GAGTCCGGTTCCTCTCAAGGTTTCTTCCTATTGCCATCTCAGGGAGTTTTTCCTTGCCACTGTCGCCGTCACCCTTGACTTGCTCATCAGAGACATTTAATTCATCATCCATTCATTCATCTCATTATTATCATCACATTTTTCTCACACATACACACTTCCAAAAATTTTCTTAATATATATATATATATTTTCATTTTTCTGAAGCTGCTTTGAGACAATGACCATTGTTAAAAGCGCTATATAAATAAAACTGAATTGAATTGAAAATGTGCTTGGCTTTTGCTACACTAGAATTATGCATTATGTACAGTACTGTATATCACTCACTTACTCACTCATTGTCTATACCGATTTATTCTGTATACAAGATCACGGTGCGCCTGGAGCCTATCGCAGAGTTGAGTCCAGGCAGTGTCAGAAGACTTAGGGCATGGGGTGGGGTAAAATCTGGACAAGGTGCCAATCCATCGCAGGGCACACACACACATGCATTAAGTGTGCAAACTCCATGCACACAGAGACAGGAACCCAGACCATGGAAGTACAAGGCCACAGTGCTGACCACTACACCACCATGCCACATTATGTACAGTATATATTCTGTATAATCATATGATTGCTGAATCTCATCACCAGTTAGCAAAATGACTTAAAATACCAGGGTGAATTTATACCCATGCATGATGTTCATCAACTTAATGAAAAAAAAAAGCAAAGTCTTAACCAAGAAAGGTCCAACATGAAGATTTTAGCAGTTGACCAGACAGTCCAAGTAAACTTTCTACCTTGATGGTATCCGAGCACTAGTGAAACACTGGGATAAATGCATTAGTGTATTAGGGGTTTACGTATATAGAGAAATAAAGAGTTTATTATTCTGCACATCAAAAGTTCCAGTTTGACTTGAACACCCTTTGAATATTGTAATTTGTCTGACACTTAGAACACTTAGTTCATCCAAACTCTATCTCAACAATAATGAATATTTTGAATTTGTTAATAGAATAAATCAATAATCCAAGTCCAAAAACAAACAAACAAACAAACAAACAAACAAAAATAACCTCTGCAGTGGTTCTTTTCTATCACAGAGCATTTAACTAAATCATATACAGTATACAGTACGTTCAGAACTGACCCGTACTGGCACATTGTAGTGTGTAGAGGTTTGCTTTTTGACATGCCACGGGCAAGAAAAAGCAACCTTACTATACCAGGTCATTAAACATTCAGCTTTAATTCTTTTTTCATTTTTGGGATTACACCTTAGCTGAATTTCATCCAAATGTCCTATGTATCCAGCCTGTAGAATAGCAGTAAGGTCAGTCCTACAATTGGACACAGGGGGAACCAGTCATATAGGTCATGTCTCAGGAGTGACCTTAAGCATAAGCAAGCATTTGAATATCCTGTCACTGGCAAAGAGCGAAAGTGAGATAACAAGGGTGTTAAGAATTTAGAAACACCAGACACAGACACCGGACACTCTTTATAACTTTGCCCTGGTTAGAAACTACATATACTGTACAGCATCGAACCAAGGCAATGCATGTCATGAATGGTTTTATTAGTTAATACTATCATTTCGATCCATCACTTCATAATCATAATCATTGAGAAATTAGTTTGCTGATGCATTAATATATTATTGAAGCAGAACATGTGTGTGGTGTGGCTGTAGTGAGTGTGTAGGATGAGACTATATTTTAGTAATAATTATTCTTTCAGCTACTTTCTCAGAAATAGTTTTTCACAGTTTAAGACTGTGTTGAGTGTTGAACAAATGTTGAGTTGTTGTTTTCTTTTGACACAGCAATGTTAATTAGCATGTTGAACTTGGTGTAGCCTCAAGCAGCCGGCCTTCATGCATTGTCCCTCTGCAGGCCAGAAATCGTGTACAATTTGTATTTTAATAAACAGAAGTGGTTAATTTTTTTTCTAAATCTCTGCACACATTCTCCGGATATCAAATGCTTAATAAGACAGGAGCGAGCTCAAAGCTCAAATGTCACCATGCAAAAGCAAACTCGTCGATATTTCCATCCTGACCTTTACCAGTGTTTACTTACATAGAACATAAATGGAAAACTAATCTAATTGCCTACAAAAAGAATGAAAGGAAGAAAGGGACAGGAGACACTGTGTTAGTCATCTACAGACAAGACGGGGGCATTTAGCTGGAGGGAAGTGAATGAGTAGAGTGGGTGGAATTAGTCGTGATAATACGACTGATGGATTAACGCATAATCAAAAAATAACAAACACACGTACTGTATATTCTTTTAGCTACAGTATACACTGAAGACATTTGGGTTTGAGATCTGACATTCGCCCACTTAACCACCCTGTAACTAAAATGCAAACACATAACACATTGAAAATGTTCATTACTTACGCTATTAAATGAACTAACTTGTTATTTCTGCTGGATTTCCCTAACCAGGTGAGACCTTCCTCACGCTTTAGTGAGATGCTAGGACAACAATAATCTTGCTTAAAGCTTACCACATACTTGTCTTGCCATTTACCAGATCTGACTTGGCATGACGTGACTGTGTGGCAGTGCCAGTGTTGGTTTATTGTATTGTACTTGGCTGGTTAAAAGTCAAACCCAGCCCAGATCTCACAGCCTATACAGTATGCTTGTTACAAATACCCACATTTGGCCCTCTGGATGAATTAACATTCTGGTGGTAAGCATGGGTCATTAAAAACCAAGAAGCAATTCCGCAGCTTAGACTGTACAACTCCGAGGATCATAAGGAAGGTCTTTTCAACAAAGCACACAGATTTGTCAAACATCTCATTCCTAATAAAAAAAAAGGCCCACCACAATCAGGCACCCGAGTGGCCTCAGAGAAAAATGTTCACCCTATCATCTGGAGATCCCATGTTCAATTCCCAGGCAGTGCCACAGCCATCTGTAGCTGGTCGTCTAGAGAGCAGGTTAGACCTGCAGTTCATGTTAAAAAGTTATTAACCCCTTCTCTTTCAATTCAATTTTTTTTTTGTATGCGTGTATTTGTGTGTAAAAACCCAGTGACTGCAGAGTGCCCAGGTCCTGTGGCTGCATAATAAGCTCACATGATCACCCCTCAGCTGCCATGCTTGACAAGTGGATATGAGATGTTTCTGCTAAAATGCTGTTACGTTTCACCAAACATGGAGCTAAACATTAAGGCCAAACAACTCCACTTTGGTCTCATTCGTCCATAGCTCCAGAAGTCTTGTGTTCCGCTTCTTTTTATACAGAAGAGAGGTCTTCTCCTGGAAATCCTTCCAAACAAACCATACTTGATCGATCTTCTTCTACTTGTGCTGTGGACTTTATCATACTTACGCCTGTAGGGTCTGAGATGTAGTTCTTGTTTGTTTTTTTGTTGTTTTTTTCCTCTGAGCATTTCATTGGGTGAATGTACTGAGACATCCATTTCAGTGAAGACTGTCGGCTGTATTGAATACTTTCCACTTCCGAATACTCTAATACTCTTTCTCAAATTGGAAAAGGCTTTATAACCCTTTCCAGATTGGTGTGCAGCAACAATTCGCTTCTCTAAAAGCCATTGCTTATATCTTTCCTTCTTGCCATTGTGTTAACACACACCTGAATGCTAATTTAATCTATTTTTTATTTGTATAACGCGTTTACCAAGAGTCATTGTCGCAAAGCAGCTTTACAGAATCAAAAACAAATGTGGGAAATGTGCATGAAATGTGTAAGGAAATATGTACAATATAAATCAAAATGATCAGAATGGATTGGACCTGGGGCTACAGGCTACAACCTACCCCTCTTAAATCCTAAGGAAGCTGTAAGGGAGTAATTAGTATTACCTGCGTTTTTTTATTTATTTATTCATTTTTGTTAAATAAATAATTGCAGAGTGAAAAAAAGTTCTATGTTGTTGTTTATCTGACCTGCTATAATCAGGTGATTTTTATTATGTTCTTACAGAAAAAACGTAGAATAAAAAAAGAGAGTACTGTACCTTTACTCTCACATCTATATAAATGCCTTCTTCCATATGACCACCACTGTAGCCGATTTTACTACGCAGTGATTTTATTGACAGCATTCCGCATCTGGAAATGTCCTGGAGTAACCCTGCTCATGAAGACTCAATACTGCCTTTCTTTGTGAGCTTAAAGAGGTGTAGAGTTAGATGCTCTGGCAGTTAGCTTGTCTTGCTTGTTCTGGTTGCCAGATGACTCTGGAGTGACCTTGTGGTTGGATCTGAGGTTTCTGTCCGGGGTCGTATCACCCAACTCAGTTGATTGACCTTGCAACCTTGAGTGAGGGTGAGTCTGCTGAGATTTTCTTGTTTCTGGTACGTACCCTAATTTATTATTCAGACAAGGCAGTGGCCGTCCACTATCCAACTATTTCAACTGACGGATAGCATTCAGACATATTATGTTTATCGGGAATTAAAGCAGATCATTCGATCATTTAACCGACAGATGACTCAAACTTATTGTTTCACTTTCATTTATTTCTGTCACTTTATTGAAATGCGTTTCGAATGCTCTGTGATATTCAATATAGATATACAATATCAGATATACAATATACACCATACTGTATAATGCTTGTTATTTATTGCCCTGGCTTTGCTGAAACTGTCAATACGAATGGGACCTCTGATGAATCACGATCCTTCCCAAGTTTAATCCAGGACAATCCTTAATAAGTTCGTCTGAACGTTGTAATGTACCACAAAGCATATCATTATTACAATTCCACAGCATTCATATAATGCAGGCCACAAATAACATATAAATAATATTTTTTATATTTTCTGCAAGTGATGTAATCTAATATGTTGTGCTTAACAGTGAATGATATACTTGTAATACATTTACTAAGATTGCTCCTCTGTTTAAAAAAAAGAAGAAGAAAAAATCACCTTATTCATATCAAATTCCTTTCTGTACGTACATACACTAAAACAATGTTTTAATTCAGTTGCGGAACACTGCCAAGTCCCTCTTGCCTAATTTTCTATTCGTCTTTCCTGCAGCTGAACATCTCGCTTTCCTCCCCCATGGTTTTCTGCTCATTAAGCAAACACCAGGAACTCTATCAGCTGCCATTCAGATTGGTCCTGGATAAAGCTTTTGTTTTTCAGCAGTACATCTCTAGCCCTCCGCAGCCAGCGACATTTCATCACGCATCTTAATTAGAGAAAATGTCACGCCGTGAACAAAAGTGAAGTCTGTTGAGGAATGCGTTTAAGGCTGTTCTAACATATTGCCAAGAACAGAAGATTGGGATATGTATCTGTTTTGATACTTTTTTTTTATTTTCCTAGCACTGAGATTACAAAGTACTTGTTGTTAATAACAGAAAATTGGGATTATAAATAGACCATAGACCTTGTAGAGCAATATTACAGAACATTTAAACCATGAGAAGATATGTACTGTCAAATACTTAGAGAGCTGTTATTATGTTTTATTTAGCACTGGAGTGAGAAGATGCTGTGATGGATTTAACATATTCTGATTCATTTCTTTCAAACAAAGTCCACAGATACTGGGATTTGTCTAAAAGCCTGGGATCCATAAACTGGTTCTACAAAAATGTATAGATTCAATTCATTAATTCATCTCATTGTCTGAAATCAATTATTTGAAAGATTTAACATTTTTAACATGGCACTAACATGAAAACATGAGTGGAGTCTCTAGTGTTATCCAAGAACACTCAGGAAAGTTAATAGCAAACCTATTTTTGGGATTCAGATAAATAGCAAAATATTCAGATAAAAAATAAAAAAAAAACATAATATCTTCAGGCTATTAAAAGATGTAGACTGATTGAGGGATTCATGAATTAATTTAATGGGATAGTTCAGGACAGCAGCATAGAGACATAGTGGTTAGACATGGTAGAAGGTTTGATTCCCGCCTTGGCTCTGTCTGCGTAGAGTTTACATATTCTCCTCATGCTTGGTGGGTTTCCGCACTTTCCTTTTACCGTTCAAAGCCTTAACCATCGATGGCATAAATTTTTATTTTAGAAGAGGAAAAAAAATTGAACAATAGTTTTGGGGAGCTTTGGGGTCCCTGATAATAATATATCAATCATAAAATGTGTCCCCGCCACAGGCCCCCCACGAGATTTTGGTTTGTTGCCTCAGGGCAACAACAATATTATATAATAAGTGGATTGAGGAACAAATCAAGCAATAAATACTTTAGATGCAAGGTGTACCTTGCATCTCCCCTCGCATTTCCCTTTCATGAACTGAACTGGGTGTGGCAGGTCCTTTCTCCCCTTTTATTTATACCCCGAGCAGTTGTGCAATATACAACGTGAAAGTATAAAGCCTCATCTGTTCTTTCCTTTTTTTCATCCCAATGCTGCTGCAATCTCTCTTGTAGAGCAGCAAAGCAGTCATGATGGTCATGTCAATAAAGTGAAACATCAGCCAGTGGTACCACTTCTTTTACCTGACCAGTGCAATGAGAAAGTCCAGCAGAACCACCATACCGATATTTTTATCGTTCTTTCTTACCACAATAGGACCACCTATCAACCTTGGTGACCTATCAACCTTGGTGTGCTCCAATGTAATTACAAGAATGACTGAACCATTATACCAAAAATAATATCACTTTATAGTATTGCAAGGTGGTTTCTCCAACCATGGCCAGCATTTTCTCCTTGCCTGTGACGGAACTGCCTGTGCAAACACACAATCAACGACCACCATGGATTCACATTTTCGCCATAGACGATGCTTGGTTGGTATAACGCCTGTGACACATTCAAAGTATGACATAAAAGTTGTTGATGACAGCCTACAATTCAAATCAGGGGGGAACACCTATGACATGCCTGTGACGGAACTACCTGCGCAAATACACAATTATGTACTGTACATAATGTAATGTACAGTACAGTACTGTGTATATATATCCCTGCACATTTACATCCATGCATGTTATTGTTCAAACAAAAGTGGTCTAACTGCATAATGTTGCCCTGAGGCAACGAATGAAAAAATTACAATTTTAATATATAAATAAAGGAAAAAAAAGCATCTTTACTTAGTAAAAAAATGCTTCTTCACATGTTTTTGCACATCACAGATATTTTTATATAAGTTATTATTTTTTTTATTTAAACATGTTAAAAAGTGAAATTTATTTCACTTTCTGCTAACAGTGTGTCCAAGCTGGCTATGGTCCCAAAAAGGACTGTTTCACCCCCAGACAAAAGGTCAAACCCACAGCCACTTTAAATTTCATTGGTCACAGATTTTTCATCAGGCCTTTAGTGTAAAGTTCTACTTAAAAAAAAATAAAAAGGGACAGTGTGGGGACCAAAATAGTGGGTTAAAGATTAGGCTAATAGCATTCCCAAATTGCGTGTAGTGTGTGTGTGTGTGTGTGTGTGTGTGTGTGTGTGTGTGTGTGTGTGTGTGTGTGTGCCCTGTACAATAGCACCCTGTCCAATGTGTAGTCCTTTTTGTCCCCGAAGACTCTTGTTTGTGATTGCCTACAAACGTAGAGCACAAAGACAGATTCTTGTGTTTATAGTCGAGTTTAACACAATATAGGTAAATAATTCAATCTCCGTATCAGTCTAAACAAAATGTATGTATCACTATGAGATGTTTTTAGTAATAATATTGACAATTAATAGAAGCATTTAAAAAAATCCCTTTGTAAGCTTGTTGAGGTTAAGAAATCCCACTTTCTGTTTTATGATTGGTAACAAGAATACAGTCTCACCTCTTGATTGCTTAGAAACATTGAGCGTAAAGGCGGGACTTAAATCACTGTGCTTTAGGACAGTTTGGCACAGTTTAGCTCTCACTTCCTTACTGTACTGTTTATACCGATTTATTCTGTATACAGGATCACGGTGCGCCTGGAGCCTATCCCAGTGGACTCGGGGCACGAGGCGGGCTACACCCTTTCGGGACACACTACAGACAATTTGGGAAAGCCAATTAGAGTAACCTGCATGTTTTCAGACTGTGGGAGAAAACCAGAGTACTAACACGGGGAGAAAATGCAAACTCAATGCACACATAGACGGGAATCGGACTTGGACTGTGTTAGGTGCCAGGAGACACTGATAATATAATATTTATTGGGTCTTGAAATCTCAGTGTTAGTGTAGGCCAAAAACAGGTTTATGTGTCATTTTAAGATATTTTTAAGTAAGATTGTTGTTAATGATGAGGATTGTTTTGCTCATGTCTAGTGATAAAACAATGAGTTACTTCGGTTTCATTTTTTTTCTTTTCTTTTTCTTTTCTTTATTTTTTATTCCTATAATGTATTTTTTCTTCCATGTCCCTTTAGGGGTTCTCCACATAATTCAATTATAGCTACCTTGTAAATATTTGGCACGGGCAGATTTCTACCCCTCATTTCTATTGCAATATTCTGTAGAAATCTAATTTCACCTAGATTATCTGAGTCTAGTTTTAGTCCCATTTTAAAAAGTCAGTCCTAATCTGGAAACATGACATTAAATTATTTTCCTTAACAGAAATCCATTTATATTTGATTTTTGAAGTAGGAACTCGTTTTGTTTTGACCTTCACTTCAGTCCGTTTTTGCTTGGAGGTTGACTCTGATACAAGTGTAAATGCTGACACGACACATTACTCATAACGGCTCAGAATATTTTCCCACCCTTGAACACAATCGCTGGCTAATTTGTTGATTAAAAAAATACATCTCACATATGTTTCGTGTGGATGCCAGACAGCAGGGGAGCGTTTTTTTAGGAGTTTGTTTTGAACTGATTGCACATACAGTATGGCATTAGGCTAGAATGATTTAATTGGGATATATTTTACAGTTAATTTTTTTATAAGCTCATACTCATAAAAACATCAACATCCAATAACTGGCGATATTACAGTATGTGATGTAGACAAAAAACGTGTTTCAGCATTAATGCTGGCAATCTAAGCAAAGCAGACTGCAAACTGTGCTCAGAGGAGGAACTAGAGCATCTTACAATACAAGTATATTGATCAAATTCTTATGCCACAGTATATTTACTAGAGATCACACAGGGTCAGTGAGTATTGTCATATTGTCAATGAGTGCACCCTGGCTGTGCACAAAAAATGTGTGTGATTGGTATAAATGGACAAAACACAGAATAAATGATTTTATTTCTGAAATCTACACTGACCCATTAGCATATGACAGATGTTTCAGAGATGATAATTTTGGATTTGATTGTTGATTTGATATCCATTCAAGCTAAAATCTGTCAGCCTGCTTAGTGCTGTGTATTGATGTGTGATACAGTATGTCATTGTACAGATTCAGTCGCTCGTGTAATGAACATAAAGAAATTTAAAATACTAAGATAAACTTGTACATACAATATGATTTATGTACTAGTAGTAGTAATATAAGTATTCGAATTTAGAATAGACACCATTTATTATTATTATTATTATTATTATTATTATTAATGTTAATGTTATTATTATTATTATTATTATTATTATTATTATTATTCAGTGCTTGAAATAAATACATGAGACAATTTAGTTGATTTTAAATACTTCAAAACTGATAAGAATATAGCTGCTTCAGCCAAAAAAATCAATACCACCAGTAGATAAACTGAACAATATTGATCACAAACTATACCCCAGCAAACTGGAGACAGGATCATGGGCACCCCTGCCTTATTTATTCCTCTGGGGACCATTTATTCCTGGACCAGCCTGTCCAGTCTGATACCACAAAAAGCCAATTCAGCGCAAACTGCTGAAAAAAGTCAGCTCTGACTATACAGTAATAGAAAGGCACCAGGACACTCAGTACTCCATAGATCCCAATCTGGTCAAACACCCATGGGAGGCCCCTGGCAACCAAGTCACATTCCATACTGTAGATGCCCCACCCAGGAACCTACAGCACCCTAAGGACCCGCTGACAAATCCTGATCCTAGACACCACAACACTTACCCAGAAGCCCTGTGGAGCCATTCGCCAAGGGGCCAGATCTGCCCCGGTGGCACAAGGAGAACCAAGAAACCTACACTGTTTTAATGTTTTGACTGATTGCTGTAAGTGTTAAGGAATTACATTTAAAAAATCACAATGTACATATAAAATTGAGAGTCTACTTAGGATTCCTGGCTCTAGTAGTCAGACATGATCTCCAAATAAACAACAACTTGGAGGACTTTTGAAAGGCCATCCACTTTTTTCCCCTACGAGCACAGGAACTGCAGGCATTGTAAACCCTAGCATTTATGATGCCACCACTAGAAAAAAAAGGCAAACATGACACCATGAGAGAGCTGCTGTTTGAAGACCACTACTAACCAAGAGCTAACCACTGCTAGCAACTTCATATGAAGCCTTGTCTTACATTTGTCCAATACCAGAGAATCCTGAAGGAGAATATGCAGGCCTGTTATCTGAAGCTTATGCACAAATGAAAATGAACAGCAAGAATGACACAAAAGAAGTGGCTCAGTCAATGTCCTGGCATGTACTTCATTACAGTCCTGTGGCAGGACCTTGAACAACCAAAGAACAGTTTGTACTTGCAAGCTTTCCAATGTGGCTAAATTAAATCAATGCTGCAAAAAAGGCTGTTCTGATCTCCTGATCTATAGTAATCTATCAACAACGGCATAGACATCTCCAGTTTTGCCAAGTGTTCTTTTAGAACACTACGTAACAGCAGAAATATATAATTTAGTGAGTCCGGAAACTCAGGAGTTTTCTTTTTGGAATGTGCAAGCTTGGACTTTTACAACTTTTACAGCTTACAACGACATGAACACTGGTACACTACAGGAGATTTAAAAATGTTCACAAGGCACTCCATGACTATATGAGAGATTTGTGACAGCGGAAACCTTTCATTTTTCTCAGGAGAGGTTCTCATTTTAAAGGGAGACTTGGGGAATAAGTTTTATCTTTGTCAGTAACTCTGGGTTAGGCGTGAATATGAAACAATTAAAAGAATATGGGAATGATAAAATGTCTCTGATTCATCATTAAGGTGTGCAGCGAGGGGAAAGAGGAAGAGATATTTACTATAGAAATTTTATATGAGGTCTGCCTGTAATGCAATCAGACAGTATATAGTTGGACACTGGTTTGCCACCAGCTCCAGATAATTTTTGTTTTACTGGAAAATTTAATGTAATAATTCTGACTTTTTATTTTTTTATTTTTTAGAATTTTGAGTTTCAAATCAGAATTCTGTGAAACAAAGACACAATGTCAGAATTCTGAGAAATGTATTGTTTGTCTATGGGAGTCCTAATACTTTTCAGTAGTTTTGAGTGAATTGTTGCACAATACAGTTTATATTTCACTTTAACATAAAGGATAAAAAAAAAAAACATTGCTTATAATAAAGAAAAGTGAAAACTGTTTTTACCTGTGAAACATGAGCTTGATCTTGTGGCCTACACCAAAAAAGTAATCTGTAAAAGTTAGTATCACCTTTTTTATTTCTGTGTGTGTGTGTGTGTGTGTTTTTATCATAATAAAAATCATCTGATCATAGTGGGTCTCTGCATTAGGCAAAGACAACCTTAGCTGAACCTATTTATTAAAAAGAAAAATAGAGCTGGTCTTCATTCAAGTGCTTGTTAACACAATGCCATGAGGAAAAGAGATGAGCAATGATCTTAGAGAAGCAATTGTTGTTGCACATATAAATACTGTGAAAGACTATTCACAAGTGGAAATCATTCAAGACAACTGACAATCTTACCAGGAGTGGATGTCCCTGAACTCCGAGGTCAGACTGTGCAATGGTCAGAGAAATCCAAAAAGACCCAAGAGGTACATCTTGGACCCTTCCGTCCTATTTTCTATTTTCAATTTTAAAGTCAATGACAGCACAAATAGATGATGACTGAACAAGTACAGTTTGTTTGGAAGGGTTGCAAGGAGAAAGCCTCGTGTGTCTAAAAAGTACATTGAAGTATGAATAAAGTGTAGATGTTTGTAGATGTAGATGATTATCCAAAGCACTCCAGTAAATCTACATCTATTTTCAGAATTACTGAAAAATAAAAGAGGTAAGTTTTCCAGACCTCAACCCAACTGAAACGCTGTGACGAGACTCTATGTAAGCTGTGCATAAGTGAAGCACTATTGTAAAGAAAAGTGGACCAAAATGATGTGAGAAAATTATAGCCATGTAGGAAACGATTACTTCAGGTTATTGCTGCAAATTATTTGGTTATTGCTTGATCTACAAGGTATTGAATCATGGGGGTACCTAATAGTGTATATATTTAGCTTTTTGGGTTATTTTTTTATGGCATGACAGAACACATGTAATAGTGTTGTTTGTTTGAGGTTATACTTGCCTAATATTAAGACCCACTACGATTATTAAGGCCCAGGTTTGGTTCCCACCAAATGCCTCAACACCAGCCCCTGTATGCAGGAGTTGCAAGGGTTGCGTCAATAAGGGCATCTGGTGTCAAACCTGTGCCATGTTGTTGTGCGGAACAGTTGGTCCGCTGTGGTGACCCCTCAACGGGAGCCACTGAAAGAGAAACAAAAGATCATTGAATTAAAAGTTGGGGTCTTAACTTTTACTACATGATGGTATATTCACATCACAAACTGATTTATAAATTAGGGTGAGAGCACATTTCGTTCATATTGTCACTTACATCTAGAAATATACCTCTAATATCTGAGTGATATTAGAGAGAAAGAGAGAGATAGAAAGAGAGAAAAAGAGAGAGATAGAAAGAGAGAGAAAGAGAGCTGTGCTCAGTGAGTGAAGAAAAGCGAGAAAGGCTAGTAAATATACACAGAACACTAGTGATTATACGTGCTTCAGAACTTTGCCATCATCTGCTTCCTGGGTAATGACTCCTGAAACACAGCAGGTGCCACGACATTACTGCTCAACACGCCAGATATCAACGACACACTGAGACACTCATTGCCTGAGTAAAAAAATGACTCCAATAAGTGTTTCCGTTTATAAATGCTAACAGTTGGAACCTCATCATAAACTCACGCTGTGCGACTGTAGCAACAACCAGGTTTCACCCAAAAGTTGGACGAAATCTAATCAGTAAAAGCAAAAGCCTTGTCGTTAATGTTTAAGTCTAAAAGCTACAATTGCTGACCAAGTCTCATGTGTTACATTTTACTGTTCATTATTTCTCATAGAAGCGGTCTCATGTGCATTTCGGATCGGAACACAGTGCAGCCATGCAGTTGTAGGTAATCAGCAGAATAGCACCTGAGGGATCCTGTTCTTAGCTCGTGGTTTGCTACTTACTTAAAATAATGCAACAAAAAAAGAAACAAACCCATGGAGGCAAGATGGAGCGGATAAATTACGGCATAATAACACTAAAACCATTAGCACTCTTTAAACATCTTCATTTTTCAACTAAAGATAAATATAGGTAATAATAATAATTTATTTTTATGTACAGGGTGGGTGAAAATTAATTAGGAACATTGGCGACATTATTTTCATGCAGGATGTTGCATCACCCCAGTGGACCTCATGAATGACCTCTAATGAGTGATTTTTTTTCCCTCTGGAGCTACGCAAAGGAGGAGGGATACGGGACAAAGCCCACTGGAGGACTGGATATTTGGGAGTTTGTCAGCAATATTCCAAACAACTTCCTCCAGAAGACTCTGGCCGTTTGAGGAAACTGGTTGATGCCACCGATGACGATGTTGAAATTTAGTTTTAGTAGAAGATTTACTTAAATTTTTCTATGTAATAAAGTACATGTACTATTTGTTTAAACAAATTTGTATTAGAAAGATGGACTTTACTGCTCATTACTTTTCACAGACCCTGTAGTACTTTTCATTGGGATTTCTCTTTAAGCTTTATTTAAAATGTATAATGTTTGGTAATTTCAGCTGAAGATAAATGCTTTATTTCTTTTCTGTTTTACTTATTTTCCAGACACACTTTCTATAGATTTAAATTAACTTGTAGTGCAGCCACATAAATGTTTTTTTTTTATATAGGCTTAGTATCAGCAGTCTAACAAAAAGAGGGTAAACTGCTATGCCGTGTAGAAAAAGTGTTCCCGATATGGTTATATGTCCCAAAGACCTGTGTTATGGTTCAGGAAATGAAGTCTTGCGAGAGTACGCAGCCATGTCGCGAGGTCATCCCGATGACGTACAGGGTCAAGGAATCCTGTTAAAAGGACACCCGAGGAGAAGCTCGGGGGGGAGAGAGTTACAGTAGGAGATGCAACGCGCTGTTTTCACGACAATTGTCGTGGAGTTTAAAGATTTTTGTGGAGACTGTCGTTGATGGATATCCTGTACAGTTGGATTATCACCCCCGGTCTGCTTCACCACTTCACTCCAGCTCCAAAATCGTGCTCCCATTATTACCATCACTTCCGTGAGGCCGATCCAGCTCTCCCACCACACTCCATTCATAAATAATCAGGACTCTGGACAATAATTCCACATAGTTACACATCATTCGGTTGTATATATTTTGTAAATATTAATATTATTATTTTTTGTTGGTTTTTGGTGCACCTGTTTTGTTTCGTTATTGTTTAATACACTTTGGGTTGCTGTTTACCATTAGTGTTGGTGTCTATTCTTGTACTAAGCGGCTAGCGCTTCACCAGAGGCTAGATAAAAGATCCTGTTTAGTGTAACCAGGTTATTAAATTATCCGTTACGTATTGGTGGCCCGTACGGGGAGTCTTTTTTTGTGTTTTCTGGTGTTGTTTAGTCTTTCAGAACAGGATGGATGCTAATACCGCTAATGCTAAAGCTAATTTTAATCATAGCATTATGGTCAACGCCGTTGGTTCGTGTTATACAGTATACAGGATACCGAGGTTGTAGATCATGCTTTTATGACTCGACGTAATTCTGCAGTTAAAATAGCATCTTTTATTAGTTCCTTGTATATTTTGGAGAAACTTTCTGATAATGATGATGAGGTTGATTGTGTTGACTATGTGTCTGGAAATGATGTTGTACAAACCTTGCAGACTGAG
Source organism: Clarias laeviceps (assembly GCA_030014305.1). NCBI lineage: Eukaryota > Metazoa > Chordata > Actinopteri > Siluriformes > Clariidae > Clarias > Clarias laeviceps. The sequence continues at coordinate 3,283,792 of JAQMYJ010000036.1, read as the reverse complement.
GTGAAACAATGTAAAGGGGACTTACTGGCTCTAAAAAGGTTGATGTGTTAGAGCATAACTTTAAATCCAATCCAATAACAGTTCTATAAACAGGGTACCCAATTTGCGGCAGGCCGTGGTCACTAGCTTAGCAGCGCTGGAGAGCTACTTTCAAGAGACCCTAGAAAAGCTGGAGAGAGTGGTCACTGACTTCTGCATAGAGATGCTATGTGGGAGAGCCAGTTGAAGAAGCTATGCCGCACTAGCACGCCTACTCTTCGCCCACTACAGGCCTGCAACCCTGCACCATCAGACCCTTCTGCACTGCTTTCACCCAGGATGCCAGTCGCAGCATCGAGGGGAAAAGTCCAACACAAAGTGAGCAGTGTAACTGAAGACGCCCCTCCTTCTGTTACAACATACTCAGCGCATCTACTTTCCTCCTTGGATCTACCAGCTACTTCCTCCTTTCGTGCTCGTCGGCCCATCCACGTGGATTTTCCATCATTTGGAGACTCAACAGAGACAGCTGATGTGCTCAACTTTTATAGGGCAATGTGAAAGCTACTTGGAGGTCAGACCACTCCCCAGTGGCGAGCTCATCGGAACCCTCAGGACAGTTCTGCGAGGCCCTGCTCTGAGCTGGTGAAAGGCGGAGAAGGCCAAGGTAAAGAACTGGGAGTCTTTTAAAGAGGCATTCATGACTGCGTTCCTGCCTGATGACTACCTGACCAAAGTAGTAGATTTCAAAGTAGAAATTAAGGTCTCTGGTAACCCAGCCTGGTTAACATCACCAAGAGATCTCAGCTGCCTCTCAGCTCTATTATGCGCTACCTCCAAAGGTGGACTTTCCACAACCAACCACCAAGTTTCCCTCCGTCCTGCTCATCAACCGGTGCACAATATCACAAGCCCAGCAGCAAGTCAGCCAGATAGCTCAACTGGCCACTGGGGGACACACCAGAGACTCAGGGGACCAAGGGATCACCTTTGAACACCATCAGGGGGTGTTATATTGAAGTGTTCCTTTGAGGCGAGGAGGAAGATTCCAGCTGGTGGTTCCACAATCATCAACCAAGAAGTTCTTGCAGTACTATCATAAGCTCCCATCAGGCAGACACAGGGGGAGAATAAAAACTCTTGTGTATATACTCAATGATGCCTGGTGGCCCTCCGCTCACAAGGACGTATGGCAGTTCATCAGTTCATGTGAGGTCTGCTGGAGGCACAACATCCTCAGTAAGGAAAACTCCAGCAGAGCTACCGGCCTCTCAACTACTCACACCCGACTCAGCAATCTGCACCTTACTTAACAGCCACAGGACCACAGCGGAGGAAGAGACCACCTTACACTAAAAGTCAGAAAGCCAAACTGACTGTGGACTATCCCTTTCTGGAAGTGCATTTTCCTAGCCCATCATGCTACATGCTAGCTTAGCCTTAGCCTCCTGTATAAAGGGTCGCGGGGGGTCTGGAGCCTATCCCAAGAGATAGGCTAACCCAGGGTGCCAATCTATCGCAGGAAACCCACCAAGCAGGGGAAGAACAAGCAAACCACTACACCACCAAGCTGCCATTTGGTTATATAATAATGTGGAGCTGGCCTGAGCAGAGCTTTTGTGTTTCAAAATACAGGAAAAATCTAATTGGCCTGTTAATTCCTTAGAATCTTAAACTAAAATACAATGAAATAATGTAAATAAATAGTGGAATCTAATAAAATGACAACACATTTGAGCATTGTAAATTTTTTGCAAGTCACAGGTGGTTGGTCTCAAGTTCATGCAATCACACGTTAAGGCAGTGGTTCTCAAACATTTTCTGTCATTCCCCACTTAAGGGGGTGGGCGAATTTTCAAGCCCCACTTGTCAA
>JAQMYJ010000036.1:3263594-3281840 GCA_030014305.1 Clarias laeviceps | reverse complement strand
CATTAGGTACTTTCCTATTATTTTCCACTAATTCTCTCCCGTTCATTGCGCCCCACCTGTCATGTCTGTATTCCCCAATAGTGGGGTGCACCCCACACTTTGAGAACCACGGCGTTAAGGCATTAGACTATGGTTTTGGAAAGTCACAGGTTCAAACCCTCATTCACACCTTATGCCAATTTCGAGCAAGTCTGCTTGGTAAAATGTTTTTTGTATGTGTGCATGCATGTGTTGTGTCATGCAATGCTATGCAATGTTGTGTCATGCCATCCTACAAGACACAATATGTTACACATTCTCACTCACTCATCAGCTATATCACTTTATCCTGTGTACAGGTTCATAGGGGGTGTGGAACCTATACCATGAAACAGAGCACAAGGAGAGGTAATTGGACGGTGGGCAATTCATCACAGGGCAATTCATCACAGGGCATACACAACAGGCAATTTGGTATCACCCTAATCTGCCTGTCATTGGAGAAAACCGAGTACTAAGAAATCTACTGTACCAAGCATGGGGAGAACATGCAAACTCCATGCACACAAAGCCAAGCCAGGAATCAAACACCAATCCTGCAGGTGCAAGGCGACGGTGCTACTGTAACCACAAAGCCATCGTCCCGCCATGTTACATAATATTAATAAAATACTACAAAATACTAAAAGTATTTACTTGTCATATAATCAGTATTGTGTAATAACAGGTCTTTTAATTATTACTATATAAAATGTGTTATCTACCTAAGATACTGTAACAAACTAGGCCTTGACAAGCATTCTAAAGTATGGGTATATTTAGTATGACACTTGAATATGGCTTTGAGGTCCTATAAACCTGCCAGCTGTTAAACAGTCTATAGTAGATCATTGGACAAAAATCCAGTAGTTGGGATCAAAGCAAATGAATGAATGAATACATTATACAATTAAATACATAATGAATTCCTAAAAAGCATTAAATATAATGTCATATTTGTGGATTTAAAATGATGCGACCTTTTTCATAATGTAACCATGCTAATGTTATTTGAGATTATTTGATCAAGTTCATGTAATTACACACACTCAGCACTTTTTAAATATGGAAATATTATTTTTATAATTATCGTTTTGAAGCAAAGAGTCTCTACTTAATAATTCTAAACCCTTGTGGCAACAGGTCTGAAAAATTTCCTCTTAAAACCAGACACGTTCATTTCTACTGTGTATTTATCCCGAGCACCAGGGAAACTACGCACTTTAATAGGACTAGCAGTAATGTTCCTCACAACAGAGTCATTAACAATCGACACCAGTATCCTTCTGGAGACCGAGTGAGTCACTTCCTGCTGAACCTCCTGACACCATCAGCATCATCACTGACTTAATCCAGAGCAAAATTATTCCTACAATTAAAGTCAGGTACAAGCATGTAAAGAGTGTGTTTTATTATTTATTCAACCATCACTGCTTGCAATTAAAGGGTCTCTTACAGCTTCCCCAGCTGGAGCAGCGGTTACGTTAATACCTTTTATATCTAGGTCTGTGTAGACAACATTAGTCCCTGCGCTGAGATTACACTTAAAACAGTGCTATTAAGAGCAGCACTCGCACCGAGTCGCAACCTGTCTGGGTAGCAAGATCTTTTCTTTAATTTCTCCTTAAAACTTTCTTTAAAATTCTTTAAAACTTTAATTATTTTATTTCTTACTCCTGTATAAATTATATCCTGAAAAGGCGATGCAACCAGATGCTTATATATTATTTGGAATGAAAAGATAAACCTTTCAGCAGCATGGTCGTGTAGTTGTTAGCACTGTTACCATACATCCCTCAGGGTCTGTGTGTATGTGTAGATTGCATGTTCTCCCCATGCTTGTTGGGTTTCCTCCAGGTTGCAGATTAGGCTAATTGGCGTTCCTAATTGGCATTCCGTGTGTTTATGTGCCCTGCCATGGATTGTCACCCTGTCCAGGTACCCCGCCTCATGCCCTAAGTCTCCTGGGATAGGCTCCAGGCCCCCTGTGAGAGAGATAATCCTTTCTAAACTGGCATACTAATCCGTATTTTCATTATTTCTGTTGCTTGTGACTCAGATATGAAACTTGTCAAGATGAGCAAGTGGTCAAATATGAAGATCACATTTTTTTTTTGTTTAAACACGCAATTTATTGTTGGTCAAAGGCATCTAATTGAATAAAAAATATAATTGGGCAATATAGAAATATAATCAGAATAAAACAAATACAGATACAAGGCAGCACATTGGTGTTTTGGTCATCTCGGACCTTCAGAGTTATGGCTTCAAATCTCATCGTGTGGAGAGTGAAGTGTGTGTAGACTTTGAATGTATAGTATTCTCTGGGTACTCTCTCAGGCTCCTCCCACAGTCCAAAGCCATACACCATTGCTAAAGCTGATTGGCTTTTCCCAATCGGATGTGTATATAGTATTACTTGTACCCTGTGATGCGCTGGAACCTCATTCAGGGTGTATCCTGCCGACTCTGGAATAGAGTACCAACCTCCCACACAATCGCCGCCACCACCACCTCCTGATATTTGCAGCACTAGACTCAGGATCACTACATTGCATCCCTAACATGTGAGCAATTTATGACGTTCAGATACAACCCAAGATAACACATTTTACTTTCAGAGATCTGCTGGGTATACATACTAATGGTCAGGTGTAGCTCATTCGTTAAGGCATTAGACTACGGTTTTGGAAAGTCACAGGTTCAAACCCAATGACCAAGTAACCACTGTTGGGCCCTGGAGCAAGGCCCTTAACCCTCAACTGCACAGATGTATAATAAAAAAAAAAACAATTAAGTCACTCTGGATAAGGGGATCTACCAAATGCTTTGATGTAATGAATGGCATGCCTCCTTTTGCTTTGACACAGTATTGTTAATAAACATTATAAAAAGAAGAAATATATGGTCATAAGTGTTGTTTAAGATGACAGATGTCATGTGCAAAAGGTCCATAATTTGAAACTCAAAATGAAAGCATAATGCATCAAGCATAAGCATAATGAATGCACAAGATTAGCACATTAGTCAAATTACAATTTAATAACCTCACTTTTGGGTAGTCATGGTAAAGGCATCCAATTTACTACCAATTATCTACGAATGAAATTATTATTATTATTTTTTTTTTCGGACCCATTATGTCTATCCAATATTTTTAATGTGTCAAAGATTTATACAAATATTTAAAAACAACTGCAGCTTCTCCTGGGATTTTTAACACCACAGTGTCTGTGAAAATAGTAAACATTAGTAGAATAAGGAGAAATGACCTAATGATTAACAAGATCCGAAGAGGCTGGCCGGATTCTTCAGGTCCTTGCTAATGGGAAAGCGATGTTATCACAGCCATTCCTTACAGCTGTTGTGAGTTGAAAAGCATCCCAACACATCAAATAATATATAATATAATATAATTATAATATACCCAAGGAGGCATAGCTCCTTCTTTGTGTTTACTGTATTTAATTTACTGTTTTATTCTTTTAAACAGATCCCTGCTTCAGGTCTTTCTGCCTGGAGTTGCATGTTCTCCCTGTGCTTGTTTCCTCCATGTTCCCCAGTTTCCTCCCACAGCCCGAAGACATGCAGATTAGGCTATTTGATCATTCCCAGATTGCCAGATTGCCTGTAGTGTGTGTGTGTGTTTGTGTGTTCTGTGATGGCTTGACACCCTGTCCAGACTATACCCCGCTTTTTTTTCCCTGAATCTTAAACAAGTTTTCTATTTGACTATTAACATATTCAGTGGAGTGGAGATAATAATTGTGCACGTCGGCATTCAGGGCTCTACAGGTGTAACTGCAGCCTGGAGTGCAAATTAAAAAAGCAGGGGTATGTCTCAGTTATACATATTTCTACACAATTCTGAACTTGTACTGTAAAGTCATTTTTCTCTTTTCTAGTATAGACCTCTTGCATTCATGTTTTGGGCTGGAGCCGTGATTCTCAACCATTGTCCTGGAGGGATCCTGTAGATTTAACTTTTTTTTTCTCAGCTCCCAGCACACATGACTCAACAAATCACCTAATTACCAGCCTTTTCTAAAATGAAGTATGTGATAAAGCAGGGGGAAAACACTAAAATGTGCAGGATTTCATCCTTCATGACCAGGGTTGAAAACTACTGAGCTAGAAAGTTATCATAGACAAGCAGGCTGACTAACTAGCTACAGTAATATAATGACGTCCATTTTATATTAAACTCGGCAGCGAGCACCTGTATAGTGAAGATTAATAAATGAATTCAGGTATCAGCTGCCAAACCACAGGCCGAGCTGGGCAAACTGGTAGTTCTGGTGCAAAAGAAAATGTTTCTGAATTACAGTAACATATATATTCAGGTGGCACGATGGCTCAGTGGTTAGCACTGTCACCTTGCACCTCCAGGGGCTGTGTTCGATTCCCGGCCAAGTTTCTCGTGCCCCAAGTTTCCTGGGATAGGCACCATGTGACGCTCTATTCAGAATTACTGTAATCGGTATAGACGACAGTGAGTGAGTGAGTAATGTATTCATGCATGTTCTAAGCACTTCCTAGAGCCATGCCAGAGAGCAGTTATGTCTTATCCTATTATGTATCCTATATTAACAGCTTTGACTGTATGCTAGCAGGATCTAGCACTAGATATTAATATAAACACAGGATTTTGATCACAAGTAGAATATATTAATGAATAGGATGTTAAATAGGTTTTGCCATGTGAATTTTATCAGATGCTCAACCATAAATTCAGTAGGAAAACCTTCCATACACTTATATAAGTGAGACAAAAAGATTGATAAAAATAAATAAATAAATAAATAAAATTAGCAAATTGGAGCAAGGTGCAAGAACGGGAAAGAGGAAATGAAAAGAGCAAGCGACAGAAAACACAATGAGCATGTGAGTGCGCTTTCCTTCCAAGGAGGCAATTTGAGGCCTATTTCTAAGGGCTAATGGGAGATGGGCAGTGATGGACAGCGTGTGTGGGTTACTTATTAATCCGGGAGAGGCAATCGGAGAACCTCCATCGACCTGCAGTAAATTAAATAAGGCCTCCCCTGAAATGGCATTATTCTCTCTCTTCTTTGCTCGCTCCCTTCCTGCCACTGCTAATCCCCTCCCTCTGCCTTGATTAAATGAAAATAAAGAGGCAAGATTCGAGCACCAGGAACCAATATTAATCACCGTCACGTCCCGAGCGTATCAAGTTTGTATTCAGAGATCGAGGATGAATTAATCAAATGGACTATTTTGATATGTGGTGAACTTTCATTTGAGAAATAACAGATAAATCTTCCAGCCAAATCAACAGAACCTTTAAGGGACTTTCATAATTATTGGAATCCACAGTTATTGCGAACAAAGAGTGCAAGCTAGAATGTAAGCTTAAAAAAAATAAAAATACTAATACAAAAAATGATTTGTTAATATATATATATTTTTATAATAAATGATACACTTTGGATAAAATTAATGTAAGGATGTCTAGAAAAGCTTGTTAGATATTGCTCGGGCTAAAGTCTAGTGAACAGCACAAATAATGCCAAAAAACATCAGATTTTGAATTAAAAAGTGTACATGTGTATTGATTTCCATAATAGATGTATATAGTATATATAAGTATATAGTATACATTATAAGTAAAGTATAACTTTTTTTTTCATAAGTAGATTAACTTACAAATTTAGAGTTTAATAATATTTCCTTTATGTTACGTTGTTTTTTTTTTTTTCAGAATAATATTAAATCAAGTTTAGATTGGATCAGTTTCTAAATGACATTAAACTACTCAAACAGTTTGAAATAAAAATACAGTATAATGAATATAGATTATTATTATTAGTAGTAGTAGTAGTAGTAAACTTGCAATGTCTGCTGAATAAGTGTGACTAAATAGCCTATTAGTCTTAAACCTATGAATAACAGCTAGTACTGTATATATCTATATAGCTATAAAGATCATGTGGCATAGTAATATTTATTATTAATATGTTTACTGTATTTTATTTATGAAATCAATAAACAGCAGTTGCTCTTAGCCGTTCATCACAGAATATTGTCATCGTCTAGCAGACTTTCAGATTTAAAATGATATCTTTAAATGTAATTTCTACCCTTTTTCTGCTTTTGGAGGAAATCAGTGAATTTTACTTGAGATACTATTTGAGTTTAATTCCTTAATAAAACTTTGTATTAAAAAAGTCAGAATTTCATCATCACACGCATGTTTTTTTTTCCACCCATCACTTATATATATATATATATATATATATATATACTGTACAGTGTTTTTGTTAATTGTTACCTAATAAACTTTTTTCAAATGTCTTTTAACTTTGTCCTTGTAAATATAAAAAAGGCACGTATTCATGCATACAATAATATACAACAATCATTTTTTGTTCGATTATGTCAATTCTGGCAGCATTAGACAGGCACCAGAATATCCAGTGTATTATGGGCTGCCACACACAGGGCCAAGCAACCAAAGATTTCTAAGAGACTCCCCACCCTGTAACCCACAGCACCCAAAGGATGCACTGCTAACACCCCAGAGGTAACACCAAAAAACACCACAGCAGACCCCCAGAGGTCCCATGGAGCCACACCTCAAGGTGCCAGTAGGTGGCTTTAATGTTAATGGTTTTAGTTATTAGTGGTTAGTGATATTTCTCTTTGGCAGCATTAGGATATAATTTTGATCACTCTGATGGGTTTCGATTTTCCATAAATGTTCAATGGGATCAGTCAAAAGACTGGCTAGGCCATGCACGATCTTTTTGAATTATTTAATTTGTATGTTTGGGGCCATTGTCCTGTTGAAAAGCGTATCATCTTAAGTTTCTACACCAATTCTACCCTAATATGTTCCAGTACAATATTTTGTTTTATTTAATTCGATGTTAAAATAGTAGAAAAGCAGCATATCATGCTGATCCAGTCTCTGTACTTGACAGTTGGTATGGTGTTTTGAAATCTTGCATCACTCTTCTTTCTCTAGACATGCCAAGCTGATTTATTTGCAAAAGGTTATGTTTTTGATTTACCAGACCGGAGTATATTGTTAGAAAAAAGCAAACAAAAAAAAAAATCATGCCTTTAGACATGGATTTCTGAACTTCTTTTTTAGCAAAAGAGTTTTCATGGGATGTAGAAATGGAAATCATTGCAGTGGAGTTCACTTCTTATTGTTCTATGCATAAATGTTGTTCCTGCCGCTTTCAGGCCATCCAGGGCAGCGAAACTCTTTTCGAGTAGCTGTTGGCTTCTCTATTACCCTCTTCATTATTATTCTGAGAGTGTATTGTGAAATCTTTCATGGCACACCTGTTCACAGATGATTAGTTGTGATTCCATGAACTTTCCACCTGCATATTATCAAACCAATTGTTTAAGGTCTTTGCTATGTCACTGCTGCTGTTTTCCCTATTCGAGCCTTGCTTAATAATGTCGTCCTTGAAAACTTTAGGAAGCTCCTTCGCCTTCATTATGATTGCTACTTGTTATGTGTAAGGTTTTTTTTTTTTCCCCCTATAGCATCTAAATACATTTTCACATTCATGGAAAGAGACGAGGCAGTAAAGCTTCAGAGAAGCCCTGTGTTCTTAGCTAAAAGAACCAGCACACTACAGAATCAACACTGCTGCCCTCAGTGAGACCAGTCTAGCAAATAAAGGCTCAATCTATGAATTTTCTGGAACGGCAAAAAAGCAGGAAACAGGGACAGGATTCATGAAGTGAGGCTGAACAACTGTCTGAAAACAACTCCCTGGCTTCCACACTGGTGGTAGTAAATGACTGATGCAACTTCACTTTCTTCTTACCAAGAATCGACATTCCACTCTCATCAGTGCCTGTGCTCCAGCTATGACCAGTATCCATAAGGACCCTGATTACCTTGTTAAGTCAGTCCCTACGAACAACAAAATGATTCTTCTCTGTGATTTTAATGCTCAGATTGGCAATAACAACAAGACCTGGGTAATTGGACCACATGGCAAAATGAACAGCTCTTGTTTACCCTAGTGTATGTGCTGAGAATGAATTCGGAGTGCCCAACACATACAAAACCACTTTGCGCCCGCCTAATTCCAAACAGCAAGATCTTCTAGGCTTTATGTCCTTATTCACAGAAGATTCCGATTAAACCAATAGTCATAGCCTATACCTTTCCATACATATTCTAATTTACAGTACTTCCAAAACAACATAATTTTGTGAAGCTGCTTTGCGACAATGACCATTAAATGCGCCATACACATACTGTAAAAATGAATTGAATGGAGAAGTGACATCAATTCTCCAAAGAATTCTTCAATGCCCTCCAAACAGTGCACAGTATAATGAAAAAAAACCAGCACCACCCCTTATTTCTCTGATGGAATGACCTTGCTCAAAGCCGAATACAGCATTACTGAATGGTGGCAAGAGGATTTATCCAATTTGCTGAACATGACCTTAACTGTGGATTCTGCAGCACTGGACATGATACCTTAAAGCCCAGTACAAGATTCCCTTGGTTCCCCACCAACACTGAAGGAGGTCAACAAAGCCATTCACTCAAGATCAGCTTGAGAAAGTCACCTGTAATAGATGGTATGTTTTCTGAACTGTACAAAGCTACAAGCATACCGGCTAGCATTTTGAAGTAGGGGTCAATACACCAAGAGCTGACATGGCTAAGACTACAGTATATGCTGTATTTTTATTGCTGGAAGGATCCTTGCCTCTGTTATTCCAGATCATTTTGTTAGCTAGAAATAGTTGTCTATTTACTGGAGGCACAGTGTGATTTCTGACCTAACAACAATAGACCTGACATGATATTCACTATGAGATAGATTTAAATAAAGATTTTGACATGAAGCGCTATATAGAACAAAGTCGTCTTGGTTACAAAGGCATGGAAGGAGTCAACCTTTCTGTTGGTGTCCCTTTGGCACCCTACACCATCTCCAGAACTGGAAAAACAAACTATAAAAAAAAAAAATAATAATAATAATAATAAAAAAAGTCTTATCTACTATGTCCTGATTAACTTGCTCTTTGCATGAGCCCAGAACTGTCTTGCCCATGGGGTGCATACTACTGTAGGTACAGACTGGTGGGCCATATAAAAGCCTCTGAGCTTTTTCATAGAAAGCAGCATGGAACAGCAAGTCCAGCTAAGCTTAAGTACAGTTATGATCCTGTGTAATGAACCACCAAAACATCAGTCTGTCAACAAAGACAAAGGTGTACAAAGCAGACCAGCTTCCTATAGTGATTTGAGACATAGACCATGGATAGCAAGTAAATCAAACAGCTCAAGCAAATCCACATGTACTGTAATGACTTTTATTCAGTTCTTTCAGGAATTATATGGCAAGACAAAGTAAGCAACCTTGAAGTCCTTGAGAGAGCAGTTTTAACCATCATAGAGACCATGATCCTCAAGGAACAGATTCTCTGGAGGACTCCTGCATGCTTTGTAAATCCAGTATGATTAATTTTCCCACAAAGTAAGAGACTGTAGGACTGTCCATAAAAGCATGGCATTGATGTGAAAGATCTGGAGACCAGCGCAGAGGGATATGGGAATCATGCCAGCCTCTGTGTATGCATTGCTATTACCAGAGAAGAACAGAAAGGCCACAGGTTCTATGTGCCAATAAGATTTTGCCTTAAGAATTGGGTAGGAAAAGTCATTCAAGAAAACATTTAGGCAACTGAGGGTCAGTTTAAGACTACCCAGCTACAAAATGTATATAAAACACTAACGAGCTGGTTTTTCATCCTAATTACAAGCTGTTTAGGCAACGTGAAATATTAAAATTGTATATTTTAATATTTCACGCTAGATCACATTTTAATAAAGGTTCCATTTATTTTTTGTGGGAAATTGTAGTATTTGTTGAAGAAATCTGATTTGCCCATGGCATTATTATTTTGAAGAAATAACATTAGTGCATTGATTATTATTATTTTTTTGTCTTGAATAGAGAGAAAATACAAAGACATACTGTTTATTACATACTGGCATATACACACATAATTCCTAAAACTGTAAAACTCATATACAACACTTGAGGGACAGACTGTGTGTTGCTATTATTATTATTATTATTATTATTATTGTTGTTGTTGTTGTTGTTGTTGTTGTTGTTGACTTTGGATGTGGGAGCCAGAACTCCACTAATATTATGTGCACTTCATGTGTGGGGGTATACAGAATGTGTTCAGTCAATTTATATTATTTTTTTTTTTTTAGTAAATATTGAAAACATTGGGGCATTCAAGTCAAAATATGACTTTCATGAATGAATGCTTAAAGTAGTAGAACGCTCTCAGGGTGTTCTGTTTTTGTAGGACAAAACAAAACCTCATATCCCACTGCATCATTTATGTTGGAGTTATTACATCATCCCCTGTACAATTCAGTCCTCGCTCCAAGCAATTTCCACATGTTTGGGCTTTTAAAGGAGTTTTTACTCTCATTCTGTTATTCTGTACAATCAAAAGTCCCGGTTTGACTTGAATGCCCCTCTGCAACCAAAACAGCATCTAAATGGCACAAGATTGTAGACTTGGATGTGCACTATGTTCCACACAGTCAGGACAAAAACAACATACAGACTATATTAACTTCTGTTTAGACACTATGACAGTCTCGAAACCTGTACAGTACTTTTCGAAACAATTACCCAAAGCTCAGCAGTGAGATGAAAACTCCTTCACCAAAAGGGAAGGAGACAGGGAGGAAATAAAGCGAGTCTAGAGAGAGCTTAAAGTGAAGATTAAAAAAGCCAAGGAGGAATATAAAACTGGAGGACAAGTTGAAGCAGCAAAAAAAGAAAGAATAAAAAAAAAAGTGATGTCTGCCGAGGTCGGAAGAACATCACTGAGTTTAAACAGTGTGGCTCCAAATTACATCATGACAGCCATAAATGGGCAAATGAGCCTGATTCTTTCAATTATTTCATAACAGTAACACTCACACCCTATCGTCCTCAATACTACTCTTGCTTCTCTAAACGACTCTCATTTCCAGACAACATGAAATCACTGAATCTCACACACTCTACATACCCTTAAAAAAGAAAACAGTCTGCTGTATAATATATGCAGTATAATGTATATATTGTACTGTAGTTCTACCTGAAAATGACATGTAGTAAATATACACTATTATGATGTGCAGCGTGTTATGTATGGCAACTGTGCAACTCGAGTTATACTGTACACTAGTGATGTGGGGAAAAAAATCTATTCAGTTAAGTATCATAATTCTTTTGTGTGGCCACACTGACTCCAAAACCGATTGTTTGAAATAAAGTTTTGATTTATATTTGTTGCCATTCCTCTATAATCCGGCACAGCACCCTCTGTGTCATGAGCATAATAACAGCTAAGTCTACAATTTAATAAAGAATCACGACATTTATAAAATCATGATACTACAGTAACAGAATCACAATACAAGTTGAATTTGCACCCAAGAACCATGATAATATTCTATCGGGAGGTACCTGGTTATTCCTCTTCCCCAATAGACGCTCTTATTTGTTTCTAATTTGAACAGGAGACAAGGAAGATCCTTTATTCAGTCTGTTAGATCGGTGGCCAGGTTAGTCCCATAATTAACACTTAATAATTAAAAAAATCTATCCATCCATGCATCCATTACCAGATATGTAGCATTTATTTAAATCTCCCTCCTTGTCACCTCTTCACCACTTGAACAGGGTTAGGTTACTCTGTGTCTGTAGTAGTGTAGTCATCCTAAATAATCCATTTTATATAATGGAAATAAGTTTCTTTTTTTTTCTTATTCAGACACATTTGAAGATTTATTTCTGTCTTACCCGCATATATAATGTGAATAAAATTGGCCATTTTTTCAGTAAAATTGGATAGGAATATTGGGGGAAAAAAATCTATATTTGATTGATCTAGTATTTAAGCCACACCAATTTGGGGCCAAATGCAAATACAAGAATAGATATTTGGAGCATGATACAGCTGACTTATATTTGAATACCCTGTGCACAAGTTTAAATATGATTTTAGTGAATATAATGAAAATGATGAATGTCTGCTTCTCTAAAAGAGTTTTCAGAAAGTGTATTTTAAATAATGTCCACTAATAATTTTTTTTTTGATAAAAAAAAAAAAATTGTCTGTACATTGGTCAGAACTCGTTATTTCAATGATATCTTTATGAAATATTATAGTTTTTAGGAACCAGTCTCAAAAAATTCTTTGTCTGTCTGCCTGCCTGTCCAGTCAGAATTTGTTTCGGCATCACACACAACTGGTTGGACAGAATTCAATGAATCTTTGGCAGTACGAATACAGTATAAAAAAAATAAACTTCAAATTGTTGAGTAGATGTGCAGTTATGAGCAGTTTTGTGCCAGATTAAGAACCACAAATTTTGACTGAGCATGCATCAAACTGTGAGGCTTAAATCGACTGCTGAACAGAATTTATTGAAACTTTTGCATTACTTATATATCTGCTTGAAATTTAACCTGCATCGTACATAAGTGAAATCAAAATGTTGTGACATCAACATGTTATGAACAGTTATATGACATTTAATAATTGACTCTTGTTTACACTACGTTGTGCACTCCCCCTTCGGTTATTTTACTGCTGAAGTGGTATAAGTGAATTTTAACGCGCTGAAGACAAAACTTCATCTTTATCTGATCTACTTTTTCCATTTCTCATCTGTGATTCACTCTCCGATTACCGAACAGAGAGTGTATTTGGCTGACGACAAAAGAAGTGCAACTCGGTGTAAACAAGGCATAAGATACTTAACCTTACAAAATGTGATTTATTTGCATTAATAATTTAGGCAGAGAGATTTTCCATAAAGGAAAGACAGAAAGACAGGCAGACATGTACCTGGGCTTTAACCTGAAATAATAATATGATCATTGATTACATTAAAACTGATCAGCTTATTTTTAGATTTAACCTTTTAACTATTTCTACAAACTCTTCTGTACTTATGCTAGTAGTTAATAAAGCAGTTGTATGTCTCTAACATGTAAATCTTTTCACGATTTTTTTTGTTTGCCTTATCACTAAATGACCATTATATTCACCATACAAAAAACAAAAAAACAGACAAACACAAAGCAGTAAACCAATCTATCAAACCTGTTTTATTTGTGGCTGACCCACAGCACTGACTAAGCTTTTAGGATGGCTGTGCGGCTATATTTCCTTTTAATGCCTTTTTTTTTCCCTCCCAGAGTTATGACGGTAATAACGCACACCTACGACGACACAAAGCTCAGGCTACACCCAGAATCCGGAGCTGCTGTGTGAGAAAATTGCCACTATATGTTATCAACAGGAGGGACCAAATGACATCTCCGTTCCCCATTAGTGAGCGACGGTGATGGGAGGGAGGGAGGGGTAGTGAGGGAGGGGTGGTGAGAGAAAATTTGAGCAGCTGGTCAAGTGGCTCTGAAAGCTTTTGGAAAGTCCCTAGTGGAGAGGGTGATGATGTATGGCTCTGAACATGGGGACATTAAAATGGGTTTTTTATATGCACTAACACATGGAGCACATGACACATTGTAACCATTATATGCAAAGTATCCTTTGGTAGTACTTAGGACACCTTTTTTTTTTTTTTTTTCCAGAATGATTCTACCACATTAGAGTTCATGCTTCACGTGACACTCATTCACATGCATTTTGTTTGTTTGTCATCTTTTTCATGCTTTTAAGATTTAATATTTTGTTTAATTACAAATAACAATAAAAAGTCACAGGTTTGATGATTTACATTTATAGGTATATTCATTTAATTTAATTAAGCCACAGTAACTAGACTAGGACTCTAACCAATAAATATCATTAAATGACAAAATACAGAGACAATTAAGTAACTAGAAACAATTCCTAGTAGAATTGTAAATTACTGTAGCTTTTCCTGTGCATACCATTGAAAACCGCTCATTTATAGACCAGTGGGTTCTCCAAATATGGCTATTCTTGCATATGTGAGTGTGGTTTTGAGGGGACGGGTTGTGGCTTGGCGCAGTTGTCTTAGGAGCACCTCTTGCTGCATGGTTGAATCACACACAGTATGCGCTCGTCTTGCGGAACACTCGCAAACTGCGTTACTCGCAATCCGAGGTTTCACTGTATGTCCAATTCTATTAAATTTCTAATAATAAAAAGATCTGTCTAGCGATGCTAACATTTGTGACTGTGACAAATTTCTGACTGTTAAAGCTACAACAAGCAACATTTGAGTATCAAGTTAGTGCTAGCATGAGTCTCTAAAATCGACTGGCTCTAGCCCCAACCCCCCCACTCGCTCTCCCTGCTTAACTAAGCACTGTTATGCCTAGCTCATAGTGAATGCACAGACACCCACACACCATGACATTTAAGCATTTGGCAGATGGTTTTATCCAGAGCGACTTACAAAAGTGCTTTGAAGGTTCCATTAGGATAGGATGTTGGTCTTTTGGTGGCTCCCGACAAGGGGGTCACCACAGCTGACCATCTGATCCGCACACAAGCTTGGCACAGGTTTTACACCGCATGCCCTTCCTGACACAACCCTCCCATTTTATTGGGATTCGGACTGGCATTGCATCCAATGGCTAGGGTTTGGGTATTGGCTGGGAACCAAACCCAGGCCTTCCGCATGGCAGGCGAGAAACCCACCATTGAGCCACCAATGGATAGAAGGATGGATGGTTGGTTGGAAGGAAGGAAGGAAGGTTGGAAGAAAGGAATGATGGATGGATGGAGGGATGGATGGATGGATGGGTTCAGTCCAATTCACGTATTATATAACAAGTAAGCATCAAGCAAGAATTGCAATGAAAAAAAGAGTAAAGTTTTTTTTTTTTTTTTTTATTACAATTTAGGGTGCATTAATGAGTACACATGCATGATGGTTGTATATGATTGTACATAAGGTTCACCAGTAAGTAGTAATAAAGAGAATGATTCAGCAAGTATATAACCAGCTAATAAAAGAGAGGATTAAATGAATGAAGGATTTGACCCTAATGCAATGAAAATGGAATGTATATAAGTCTAGTTATTATTAATATCAGAGATCCCTTTCTTGACACAGAGCAGAGTTATTGTAAAGTCTAACTGCAGTTGATGAAAAAAGACTTCCTATAGCGTTTTCCATGATGGTTAACAGCATGTGTAGCATCCTTCTCTCCACTATCAGCTTCAAGCACTCCAGGGGAGTGCCCAGTATTGAGCTAGCCATTTTGATGAGATTGTTAAATTACTCAGCAGAGAGCAGCAAAGAATATTTCACTTGCCACAACAGACTGATGAAAGTCTGCTGCAGACATTAAAGGACATGAGTTCCCTCAAGAAGTAGATTCTGCTCTGTCCTTTTCTGTAGAGCATCTATGTTTCATTTCCAGTCCAATCTGTTGTTAATGTGTTGTTAACTTCCACCTCCTCACCTAGAATAGAGACTGTGCTTGGTTTAGCCTTGGACCTCCTGAGATCCACTCCATCTCCTTGGTCTTGGTCACATTCAGCACGAGGTGGTTCCTCTCACACCAATTCACAAAACTGTCCATTAGGACTCTGTACTCTCCTGACCCCCATTAACACACCCAACAACTGCAGAGGCACCTGAGAACTTAATAGCAGGTTTCAGAGTTGTACTGGAAGCCCAAAGTGTATAACATATAAAGGAAAGTGTACTGTCCCCTGTGGTGCTCTGGTGCTGCTGACCACTTTTTCAGACATACATCCCCACAACCTTACAAACCGTGGTTTGTCCATCAGATTTGTTAGTGATCCAGGAGGTTGTGGAGGTGCTGAGATGCATCTTCTCAATGTTCCCTTGTAGCAGTGCAAGTTGAACTGTGTTAATGGCACTGGAGAAATCAAAGAACAAGCTTCTCACAGTGCTACCTGCTTTATGCAGGTGAGAAAGAGTTGACTGAAAAAGATAAATGATGGATGGACCATCCACACCAACCTGAGGGTTGTAAGCAAACTGCAGAGGGTCTAGGAACCAGAGGTCTCAGATGAGCCAGCACCATCCTTTCCAAAACCATCATTATATGGGACCAAAACCTTCATTATATGGGGTTACTAGGTTACTAAATAAGTACCATCAATCAAACACTTGTGGGGTGGGGGAGATGGTGGGATCAGTCGAGCAGTGCTTAAGGATCAGAGGGAATGTGGTGCAGTGCATAGTGTAATTAGAGCTGATGGGTAAGTGGGTGCTGGGCCATTTTTAGCTTTGTAGGCAAGCATCTGTGTTTTGAATTCGGGCAGCTACAGGAAGCCACTGGAGGGAGCAAAGAATGAACCTCCCTGCATCATGTCTACTGTAAATACAGCACAAGTACAAAAGACATTTTACTACAGGACAGGCGGACATGACTGTACGGACATGACATGAACAAGCTGGCCCTGCACATCCACAGAAAACTTTTGGGAAGCGGGTTTACACTCACAACAAACACTTCGCCACACACATTTCTGCCATTTCCAGGGCACATGATGTTGGAAAACATTTCTGATATTGAATAAAACCTGTTGTTGAGTGTGTTATGGGGCTACATCGTTGTAGAAACTGAAGCATGTGACACGCAGCAAAATATTATTTAGTGGATTGAACTGGTATGTATTTAGTGTATGATTGTCATACTTTATGTCTACTGTGAAATCAAATGATGTAAACAAATAAATAGCAAATTGCAGGTGGACTTGAGAGATTTACAGCTAGTACAGTGTGTAAAGACTGGAAAGAAATACTGAGTGCTTCTTGCACATAGAAAAGTTTTGGGAAGCAGTTTTGCTTCGTTGCATCACAAAAAACACTTTGATGCAAATTATCAAATGACAAAGATTAATAAATTCACAATTTACCAGATCGGCATCCATATGTAAATTCCTCGTCTTTCTCAACTCGCTCCATCTGCTGAAAGCATTGCTGTTGATCTAAATTCAATTTTGTTGGATTCATGTTTTTTTTTTTTTCCTGTGCACTATATCGGCTAACACTAGAACCAGGAGCTGAAACATCCTTATCAGGGTTGCCAGATCACACTGGTAAAATCCTACCTAGGCAGATCGCAACACTCACACATTTTCTGATTAAATACAGTAAGTAAATACATAAATAAAACTAATGCTGTTGCTCAGTTGTGTATGCATATACTTTGTTTAGTTAAAATAAGCCCTGCTTTTTTTATTTTATTTTTTTTATAATACAACTAAACTGTATTCACATATGGACGCTTTCCAACCCTGGTTTTGGCTTTCTCTGATTGGTTACAAGGTGAAACTCAGTTGAGAAACATTAGAAGGACAAAACTCACCAGCCTTTTTTATTATTATTATTATTTTTTTAATGATGATGCATCTGGACAAAAGCTTTTGACAGCATGTCTGTAGGTTAAAATAAGTTTTTTGTATATTTATAATAAAGTCGCATGCTGTAACATGAAATATCATCTGAATTGAGTTGTACTGAGATCTCACATAGAGCTTAGCTTTAATTTCTAAAGTAATTGCATTGCACTTTCAAGGCTTAGTTCCAGCATGTGTTCCCCAGTAATATTAAATGAAACTACATGTATAAATAAATAAAAATTAGATGTGTCATTTTTAATGAATACAGACATGTAAAAGTCACTATGGCTCACAACACCCCATTGTTTGTTTTTTCCACAATCGACACACACATTTATATTAACACATGTATTGAGTAATGATCACAATCCATACATTTCAACTTCTCTGCATCAGTTTGGCATTAACGCATGCCAGGGTGATCTCAGTGAGTGTCTAAGTAAGGACACAAATCAGTTGCTCATCACCATCCATGCTGGCTTTCTTATCACCTGCATCTGTTCCTTTATCATGGCCTCATTAACAAGGACACACACTTCCCTGTGTGGTGCAGTGCTTTGGAAAAGCTTACTGATGCTGTTTGGCTGTGAAGGCAAGCTACCGCCGGTGGCATCTTAATGGATGAAGATTTTCAGCTGGAATTAATGCATCAAATTACCTTCAACTTACTAAATAACTGAGATAAATACAGTATATATTATGGAATAAATTCTATGTTCTCTAACACAGTGCCAGCTTTTTTCCTTTAAAAATCTGTTATGCCATTATACTGTATATAAAACTCACGTACTTTAAAAGAAGTCTATCCCACAAGTGAGACCACGATGTTTAGACAAAAATTCTAAAGTCCCTGTTAGACTTGAGCACACCTCATAT
>JAQMYJ010000036.1:3140130-3155295 GCA_030014305.1 Clarias laeviceps | reverse complement strand
ATATATTTGTCAATTGCTATATAATGTAACCAAAAAGTTACATTTTTTTTTTTTAATAGACAAAAATGTAGTTTTATGTGTTCAAGCTACTGATCCTCAGCACATTTTAGACAAAGCTTGGTTTTGAAATGGTCAACTCATTTAAATTGAAGAGGCACCACTTTCTCTTCTCTTATAGTGTCACTACTCCAAGGCCTGGCCAGACCACGCTCATCTTTTCCACTCCGCCAATATCAGCTGCTGACATAAGTAGTGTTCACTTCTCAGCACATTCTGGACCTCAATTAGCATGTGCAATTAAATCTAAAGTGTATAATGATTGATTTAAAAAAAAAAAAAAAAAGCATATGCATTACTGTGTATCAAATTTAATGGTGGACAGGCGCATTAAAGCTCACATACAGTATGTAAGAGGTTTTAACCTGTACATCTCAGAGGTCCCCCAGAGTTCGTCTACTCTGGTCCAGCTTAGATACTCCTCACATCAGGCTTTGCTTCTGCCTCACTATCACATTTTCACTCCTTGTCTAAGTCAGATGTGGCACTCTGACTGGCAACAAACTTCAAACCATGTCTCCTCTAACAAATGTCTATTTTCTACTTCAAACACACATTGACACACACAAAAAAAGCATTACAACAATGGCATCATGTGTTACATGAAATGTATTCATTTTTCACACAAAAGCACACTCACCAAAAACCACCACAATATATTTCAAGACAAAGAAAACCCAAGTTACAGTACCTACTATTTAGCCCATAACCCAATAAAGAACCGCACTTTTGTTACAGCCTGGCTCCCAGTGCCATGCCAGAGAGAGTGGAGACAAAAATGGAGGACAAATACTGTAAAAACTCATTTATTTAACAACAAAAACAACCTAAATCCACAGCTCATAAAAAATGCACAACGACATCAAAATCTGTACCATCCAGAATAAAGGGATAGGTGTGTGTGTGTGTGTGTGTGTGTGTGTGAAGCATGAAGTATGCACATGTTTAAATACAGCGACACCTCAGCATATAAATTTAATCCATTCCGGAGGCGAAATTTCATATTGCGAAACACATTTTCCCATAGGAAATAATGTAAATGCAGATAATCCGTTCCAGCCACAAAACAAACAACATTTCAATCATAGTTTTGCATATGAAAACAATCAAAGCATTTAGAAAAGACATGTAAATGAAGTAAAATGTGACATAAATAGACATTAAACCTCACTTAACCTTAATTTATGATTCCTCTTGGCACCGGCTGCTTTAGAAATGAAACTGAAAGTGGCTCTCTTTGCTTCTCCTTGCTAAAATTCTTGGGACCCATGGTGCTATGTCTTCACTAAAATAAATAAATAAATAAATAACACCAAAGAAATATGTAACTCACTTTGCTTGGCTTTCCATTGACGCAAACAAGTTTTGAACGACTCACGGAAGTACATGCAACTGGATATTGTTTTAAAAAAGCATTTACATTTAGGCAGACGCTCTTATCCAGAGCGACTTACATTTTTATCTCTTTATACATCTGAGCAGTTGAGGGCCTTGCTCAAGGGCCCAACAGTGGTAACGTGGTGGTTGTGGGGTTTGTACCTGGGACCTTCCGAACTGTAGTCCAATGCCTTAACCACTGACCTACCCCTGGTCCTCTAATTGAAGGTATTCCTAGGCAGTCTCCCATCCAAGTACTAACCAGGACCAAGCCTGCTTAGCTTCAGAGACCAGCCGATTACAGGGACTCTCAGACTGGCATGGCTAGAAGCAAAAACACGCCAATGTGCAAAGAGAAAGGAAAAGAGAAAAAAGATGAATAGTCCAGAAGCACCATGCCCAGGAGAATCCACCAACAATAATTAGCCTTGCCGTTTACAACCTGCAGCAGAAAAAGCCAGGGTATCATCACATCTCAAATTACTATTCCAAAGATTTATCCTACTTCAAGATGCAGTACAATCGATCACTAGCAACACCAGTGTGATTACATTCAACAAGCAATTTCTTCCTTGAGAACTAAAACAGAGTTAAGTGTCCTCAGTAAAAGTTCAATAAAATAGCAAAAGTTGTGGGTCAAGCTGACCCACAACTGTCTTGAAACCATTTTTGTTCATTTTACAATGAAAAAAGAAAAACTTGGGATAAGTGAAGAGTTAACTTAGACATGTTTTTAGGAGGTTCGAGTAAACCAAAGAATCCAGAGAAAACCCACACATACGTTCATAGGGAGATCTGAAGCATGAACAACTTTGCACAAATAGTAACTTGAGGTCCAAACTTGCATCTGAATTGTGCAAGAAGTCAAAGCTAGACTTTTGCAGAATAACAGAACACAGGTATAAGAGTAAAAACTCCTTTTTTTTTCTATATATAATCCCCTTGTTTCAAATGTTAACGCACTTATCCTAGCATTTCAATAGTGCTTGGATATCATCAAGTTAGAACACTTTTTCAGTATGTCGGAGCCATGCTTCGAACTGTCTGCTTCATGTCTAAAATCACTTGCCGAATGTTCACGGGAACGACTTCAGTGGACCCCAAGCCGCCTCGGCTGGGATCGTAATAAACGGTTGCACTGCCTTCTTTAAAATGTTTGCGCCATTTAAATGTTGTACTGCAGCTAAGTGTCTCATCCCACTTTGACTTAAACGCCCTTTGACACATGTGTTCTATACTACTTGTATTCATTTGCTTGTATGATGCAGAAAACCGCACATTCATTAGCAAGCTCTGATTAGTTTGTAGAAATAGCTTTATCCTCTGTAGACTCGGGTAATAAATCAGCGTGCACATATTATTTACAGATGCTTTTACACACTTTTAATAAACCCCAACTATTTTAATATTTTTCTCCTTTCAACCAACAGAAACTTTTTTTTTTCCTGTTCCTGAAAACATAGCAGGAGTTTGTAGCTGACAGTTGATGCTGGTGTGTGTTTTTTCTCCGCCAGTCTTTCACACATCTCTGGCTAAATCCTTCTGATTTGTTTCAATGGTTTATGAAATCAATTATGATGACACCTGTCATTGTTTCGTCACCTGTTTCCAGGATTTGTTTACGCAGCTTTCCTTGGCGGTTCACTCATGGTAAATCCCAAATTTTAGTTAATGTGCGATTTTTCTCACGCTTGTTTGAACACCGGTTGTTAAGCCGCTGCAGCGATCTGGCTTTTCTGCCAATGGTTACTTTAGTATAATCACATGTGTATTGTCTTTTTCTGACAACACTTTTTCTCTAAAAACTAATATTTTTATCTTTTAGAAATGAAAACTTTTTGTTTGTTTTTCTAATTACTAAGTAGTACTCTGCATGTTTGGGGCATCGGTGGCTCAGTGGTACTATAGGTTTTTCAATTCCCACCAAGTGCTCAAACCTCTGCCACTGGATGCCGTCTTGGTCCCAAACCAGGATAAAATGAGAGGGGTTGTGTCATGAAGGCTGACCGGTGTACTTTTCTGCACCAACTTTTGTGCAGATCGGATGTGGCGACCTCTCAACAGGAGCACCCGAAAGACTAACAATACTATGCGCATGTTTATTTTACTACATGTACAGTATTATTACCAATGTTTATTAGCCATCGATTTTTATTATTATTTTTTTTTAATGAGAACCTTTATTTATAGTTCTTTAAAGTTTTGAAACTATTAAATGGTGAGTTGGCAATCATTAGCCAATCAGAGATATTGTATGCAGGGCTTGTGTCAAGAGTAATAACATTTGTCAGCTCACATCCAGAGCTGGAAAACCCAGTGCTGTAAATCTACAAATGTATCTCACAGTGAGCCAGCATGCTGTCAGTGTATGACAGGTCTATTGAGTAAACATAAAATACTCTTCACTTACCCCCCTCTAAAATTTGTAGGAAGGAGTGGAGTTGCTGGAAGTAAATTCTTTTAGTCAAGAAAAAAAAAAAAGGTCCTAAAGGGTTTTCTGGATATTTAACAATTTACAGTTGGGTCTGATAAACATGCTTTACTTGGTAGTCTTGGAGATGTTACTGGGTTACTGAGAACCTTTTCTCTCTATGGACCAAATCAAATAATGCTTCCAACCATTTTTTTCTAGGGATGACTATATAGAAAATGACCAATGTTGCTGCAGAAAATCCATAACAGTTGCTCCTTGGCAGGTGTGGGATGTGAACTGACAAGCTTCAAGTTCTTGAAATTATATCCAATAATATAAAACTGAAAAAAAAAAATGTCTATGTGAATAGGGAGTGCCAGACAGTATACACACCCCAACCCTATACTTATATATCTTAACCATATAAAAAATAAATAAATAAGTACAGTATGATGCACCAAAGTACACAAACCCTGGACTTGAATAAAAGAGATACCTTTGGTAAAATATTACTTAAATGAAAGTAAAAGCGCTCCATTTACATTTCTACTTGAAATTGACTTATTTCTACTTCTACTTTATTTAAACACGCATCATCGTGAAATTTAAACACATTTAGATTGAGACCATCAAAAAATTTAATTACACAAAGACAATATTCTTCTTTAATGCAGATGCAAACGGTGATGTCATACTCTGATCGTGTCACAGTTGTTTCCTGTTGAATGACTCCAGCTCCACCATTTCACTTATTTTAGCTTTACAATGTCCCCTTAACATAATGACTGGTTGTGCCACCCTTGGTGTTAACAACTGCAATAAAGTGTTTGTGCTAACTGACAATAAGTCTTTCACATCAAAGTGGAGAAATTATAGCCCACTCCTCCTTGCGGAATTGCTTTAATTCAGCCACACTGAAGAAGTTTCTAGCATGAACGGCCTGTTTAAGGATCTCAAGTGGATTTAAGACCTGACTTTGACTAGTACACTCCAAAACCTTCATTTTTTTACTGCTTTTTTTTTTTTTTTTTTTTTCCAGAGGTGAACTTGCTGGTGTGTTTCAAATCATTGTCCTGCTGCATAACCCAATTCATGAACCGATGGCCGGACATTTTCCTTCATGATTTTTCTGGTAGAGCGACAGAATTCATGTTTCATGTTCAAATTTGATGCCTTATTCATATGCTTCTTATATATTTTATAATTTCTGGTCAGTTTTCACATTACCCTGTGTCTATACCCTGTAAATGGTGCAATCACATCTACAACCTGTCTTTGTTTTACCAACTCTATTGCTGTCAGATATCTGGAATTGCCTTCTGGATCAATAGATTTCCATTTATCTACTGTATCAGTCTGTCTGTCTGTCCATCCATCTGTCTATCTATACTGGAGTATGGATGGATAATTGTGTATGACTCAATGATCCCTCACACACACACAATGCGTAAAAAGTGTCAGTTCTTCATTTGGAGGTATTTTTACAATTTCAGCTGGTCAGCTCACATGATCAGGAATCGAAAGTATATTGTCTTAAATGTGATTCCTGTCATTGTGTTCATGTTTTACTACTTAAAAACTTTTACAATTTTATCTGAAGAAGACACTGAATGTGGATGACTGATATTAATCAACCTGCAGGTGTTTAAGTCAGATGAATGAGAATAGTGTGTGTGGGTAAATGTCTTAACGTCCTGGGTTGCATCAATGAGTCCATTCACAATTTGTAGACTGAAACAACATTTATGCTTCACCAAGCCAGCACAGAATAATTCAACAAGCGGAGGTAGACTATAAATCCAAATGATTTCCTTCCAGATTGATTTTTTGCATTTTTTTTTTTCGTAATTGGTTATTAAATGCAACAAAAAATAATGAAAAATAAAAAGAAATAAATTATATAAAAAGAACACAATTATATATCATGGCATCCAGTTAGGGATAAACGAGTGCAACCTGCTCACATGACTTGTGTACGAGTGACATGAGATTCAAGCGATGTGTGTGGGATTTAGTTGTGTTCACTTTGTCCTGTTCTAGTAACCTTAGGGAACGACTGACAGACATGCAGGAGGGTGAATATTATGAATGGACATCATACAGAGCTGGAAAGTACTGAAGTGAAAATGAAGGGAGGCTGATGATGCTGTAAGCTTTTAAAATATCTGTATTGCTAACAATTCTTTTCAATGTTTTTTCAACAATTTTTGTAATTAAAAAGTTTTAACACTTTCTTCACAATTTTCTAATTTCCTGAAACTACTTTCTTTTTGACTCAAAATCACAATCAAAGCATTAGTTTGTTATATACTGTATGCTCACACTCTTACTCATTATCTACATATTCTGTATGAGGGAACTTGGGGCACAGGGCCTGGGCAGAGTGGCAGATCACATGGCACAAGCACACATACAGTACAGTACACACAAAATTAGAAACTCCAATTACCCCATTATCTTTGGCTTGTGGCAGGATACCGGAGTAAACATGCAAACTCAATACGCCAGACCCAAGCAAGAAATTGAACCCTCAACCCTGGAGGTACGAGGCCACAGTGCTAATAACTAAGACACCGTGCTTCCAAGTTTGTTAATTTGTACCTTTTGGAAAAAAAAAAAAAATCACACAATATTCATATTTATAGAAATATATATATATTAAATATAAAATATTTTGGCATTGATGTTTTTTACTACTCTTGTGACTCCAACGAAACATACGCAATATATTTTCAATACTTCATGCTTTATTTCTCAAAACTGCAACAAAAAAGTTCTCATTTTGCTATCAAACTGTCAAATATGTTTTATTGGTCAGTATATCTCTATCCATCAATCCAGATACCATAGGCTCTACATTTCAGCAGCAACTTGTCTATGTGAAGAGCTCCATCTTGCATCCATGAGTTCTATTCACTCTTGTATTGTTGGATTCAAAGCCTATCCAAAATATATATTGTCAAATGGAATTCTTTCTTGTTCAGTAGATACGTTTCACTATTCATCCAAGTAGCTTCTTCAGTCTTCTTCTACTCAGCTACTTGGATGAATAGTGAAACGTATCTGCTGAACAAGAAAGAATTCCATTTGACAATATATACAGTATTTTGGATAGGCTTTGCATCTAACAGGTAACATGACTCAACTTCCAGATAACCTCACCTGGATGACTGACAATCTTTACAGACATAGAAAGATAATACAAATGAGAATAAGTAAAGTAAGTTTAATGAAACTATGATTTTTTTTTTATTTAGTTTTGCTAGAAAAGCTTATTGTGTTGTGCAGAAATGAAGAAGGTCTGGATCTCATGGTGCTGACACTTGCAAGCCAAGAGCCAATCCATCAGGTATCAAGACTAAGGGAAAATAAATAAATAAATAAATATATATATATATATATATATATATATTATATATATATATATAAAAAGACTGATGCTTCATTTTTGTAAAAGTCCATTTATCACAATAGCATCTGCTGTCAGCCTCCAGTCGCACATTTTCTGGAGGGAGAAATTAAAAGAGCCCAAAAAAAAAAAAAAAGAGAAGTTCTAGTATTGGCTCAGTATGAGAAGAAATTGCTCATCATGAGCTTGCCAGGTGAGGGGGATAAATGTAACACACACACACTCTTTTACACACACACACACACACACACTGCCCTGAAGGTCCTGAAGTACCTGCACAAGGTGGAGCACAGAAAAACAATGCTGAGTTGTCAGGCAATTTGGAAACAGATGCAGTGGGCTTAGATTTACAGCTTCAGGTTGTAACTCTTTGCAAACTGTATTACGTTGATTTAAAAACAAAGCAAAGCTACATAAAGTAAGAAGGAGAACTTTATCCCTAATGTTTTCCATAAATATGACTAATGATGATACTATAAATGTTAATGTTTACTGAAGGTATTCGTCTTATGTACCGTTCTCACAATTACACAACCTGCAAAAATGTTTTTTTCTTACATTTTTAATTATTTTACATATAATTTTAGTCCTAGGTTAATTACTTTTGCAAGAAAAATACAACGACGCAAGAATAACATTATCGGTGATAATTAGAAATTTAATTAGTATTTTTGCATGCATTTAACATTTAAATAAACAAATAAAACAGACCAATGAACACAAAAAAATGCATCTGAGAACAAGTAAACTTTCCTTTAACCAAAAATTAACTACAATTTTAACTAAAATGCAATCTACTTATGTTCTCCCCGTGCTTAGTGGGTTTCCCCTGGGTACTCCGGTTTCCTCCCACAGTTGAAACATATGCAGTGTAAGCTGATTCCGAATTGGCCACAGTGTATGATGCGATGCGATGGGTTTGCACCCCATCCACGGTGTCCCTGCCTGTTCCCGGAGTTCCCTTGGATAGGCTCAATAGCAACACTACAGAAGTTGAGGTTAAAGTGACAACACTTTATGTATAGTATAAATTGCATAAAGTAGTCTCTGAATCCTGAATAGGGGAATTTTAATGTCAGGTTTAAACTGTATGGTATGTGACACAATGTTATATAAGGTGTTTTTGTCTTTTGTCTTGTGCTTGTTCTTGTTTCAAGGCTTGCCTTTAAAACTTAAATACACAGGGATAAAAAAAAATCAGGGGCATTTGACATGCTGGAACATCTACTATGAAAATTATACTGTTTATCCTTTAAATGAACACTTATTATTCATTATATACCAATAAATTGGTGACAGGATTATGGGCACCCAAGGCTTATTCATGTATATGGAGACCAAAGGCCAGTCATCCAGTCTGCTCCCACAGAAAAACCAATGCAGCACAAATTACCAAAAATGCCAATGCTGGTCACGATAGAAAGGTATCAAAAAACCCAGCCAAAGAGTTTAAGATTGTTGACCCAGCCTCCGAACTCCCCAGATCCCAATGAGATTGAGCACCCATGGGATGAACCGGACATAAGTGACATAAATTATCCACTGCTAACATCCTGGTGCAAGACACTGCAGTCTTGTGGAGTCCTGGCCTGAGGGCCCCGGAGCTGTCCAGCTGAGAACCCACACAATATTGTGCATGATGTTTTGCATTGTATTGTTATAGCTGATTGGTGTAAATGAATATTTCTTTGCCCAGCGCTGTGTCTGGCTGTTATCCTCACTTTTTAAGTCTCCAAACTTGCTATTGAGACTGACAAGCTTCATCTTTTTTTCTTTTCTTTTTTTTTTAATATCATCAATTTATTACCCATGCGGCATAAAACTACACAGAAGTGCCAAATAAAAGAATAAGCATAACTTTATATTGCTTTCTATTACAGTTGATGTGTAATTTGAGATGAGATGAGATGAGTGGTGAGATGGTCCACTTGTCTAGTAAGGTTCCTTCTAAAAAAAGCGAGAACGGATATTACTTTTGAGGTACTATTTTCTTTTGCATCAAAGGAAAAAAATTAAAATAAAAACCTTTACAATTGGCCTCAAATCTACAGTAATTACTGTATGCAACCTGGTTCACTAATTTTAATGTAGTGTAGGCTTTACTGCTTAATCCTGGATCCTGTATACTAAATACTGTACAGTAGGTGATGCTGTATTTATGTATTTATGTATTTAACTATTAAACCTCAGGTCTCTTTAAAGGTCCTATATTTTGCAGTTTCTTTAACAACTTAACTCAGGTCTCAGAGATCTAAGTGTGTTATTGTTCTAGCTGAAATACCCCTCAGATAATGCAAGGTTACTTTATATCCCAAAGTCCCTTTATTTCATTCCTGATCCCACTGGATCAGAAGGTCCCAGGTTCAAATCCCAGAGCCACCAAGTTGCCACTGTTGGACCCTTGAGCAAGGAACTTAATATTCAACTGCTCAGATGTGTAAGGAGATAAAATGTAAGTAGCATTGAATAAGGGTGTCTGCCAAATGCTCCTTAATGTAAATGTAAAACACCAGAGCTGATCAACAAGCCAGATGAGCAAGCAAGGGGATCATCTTATATGAGGTCACAATAGGCAGGAAATTTAACTGGATTGTTTAATCCCTGGAAATACAAAAAAAAAGGAAAAACAAGACAAAGCAATACGAATTTCCCCCCAAAGTGTTATGTAATGTTTTGTTATGTTACGTTACGTTATGGGTGTTTGTGTGTGTGTAGGCTTTACTGCTCAGTCCTGGATACATAGTATTATCATAAGACACTGTAAATAAAGTTAGTTCAAACCATTAAGGTGTAAAGAACTCAGTTACTGTTTTCGACTTGTCATTGTGTTGCCCCACACTGAATCACCACATTGATCTCTGACATAAGCAGCCCATTAAAACCAATCAGCACTCCCTATACTTACACCGGCCAGTGAACTTTATATGGTGGTTCACTTTGTTTCCGCACACTGCCAGTCAAAAGTTTTTAAAAACCTAGAGTTTCTAATGTTTTATTACAGTTTAATCACCATTAATACCACAGACCAAAGAAAACAATACAGATTAGTAATTAAATAAAGAAACCTAAGTCTTTGTGGAACTTATTAAATAGTTGATCTGAGATCCTAATGGGGTTCTTAATGAGTGTTTTATTAAAAGCAGGCACACTTGCAGAGTAAACCTGTTAGGCCTATAGATAATTAGAGTAATAAAGCGCCTGATTACAGCAATAAAGTTATAAAGATTTAGCAATTTCCCTAGTAGATTAGATATAGAACACAGTTCCTAACATCTTAATTCACTAAACGTTTAAAAATAAACATCCATTTAGACGTATGCAGATTTAAGAGAGGTTGTTTAAACAAAAATGTTAAAAGACACGAGGGGCCAAAAGTTAGAAAGAAAAAGCAATTAAGGAAATGTTGTAAAACTCAGCAACAGCTTCTGGATGAAGAATTCTGTCTCGTATGCATCCATGAAAAGTACATCCAAAGTTTTTTATTCTTTTGACATTTTCAACATAAAAAATATTTATCTTTGGTCTGAAATAAAAAGAAACATTTTATATTTCATGTAAAGTATAATCTTAGTGGTTAGCATTGTTGCCCAGCACCTCCGTCTGGATTTGATTCCCGCCTCTTGGTCTGTGTGCATGGAGTTTGCATCTTATCCCTGTATTTGGTGAGTTTCCTACAGGTACTCTGGTTTTCTCCCACAGTCCATAGACATGAAGATTAGGCTAATAGGTGTTCCCAAATCTCGTGTGACGTTTGACCAGAAGTACTGGACTACACGGTCTCTAGATGGACTACAGAACTCAGAACTTCCTGATGGATAGATGGGTTAAGGTATCATGATTAAGCCTCCAGAATTTTGGGTCGCAAAGAAACTCTAGATGGATTGTCTATGCTAAATCGACCCTTTCAGAAAATCATTCCCGCCACTGAGCTCATTGACTCAAAGCGCTGCACTCGCTCTCTACATACACCGGCTCTACTCTTCTGCATTCGCGCTGCTCAGAGAAACAGTAAACGCTCGCACTGCGCTTGGATCTTTCACCTCCACGCACCCCTGTGACAACAACTTATTGGCCTACAACATGCACTGATAACAATTAAGGATATTTGAAATTATTGGAATTGGGTTAAGCATACAACGCATTATTATAACATGTAAACACTTTGTTGAAACTTAAACTGCATGGAAGAAAAGTGATCGGAAAAAAAAATCACGAATGGACATAATTTAAATGCATAGTAAAATAAATAAATAAATTCATTAATTCATTAATAATAATAATAATAATAATGACAACAACAAAAACCCAACAATAGCCGTCAGAGTTATCTATGGACTTTTTGTTCCCTGATAGCATGGACATATACAGTACCAGGACTCGACTTGTGAAAGTGTGCTTTTGGGAGCATGGCGAATCATTTTCACTCATGAACTGAACACCACATTGTGCACCATGATCAAAGCTAAAAATCTCCAATAAAATTCTGTATAGTGATTGACCTTTTTTTTTTTTTTTTTTTTTGATCAGGCAGTGTATATTTCTGCATATTCCAAATTCTGAAAACTATGATGAACTACAGTGATTTATTTTCAAATAACATAAGGGCTCTGTGATATTTAGAATTGGTTCGTTATACAAAAATAATAAAGTTTTTACATGTCAAATAATTCCTCCTTTTTGGCCATTTCTCTTAAATCTTTTGTCTTCTCCTTTCCATCATATTTAATTCCTAGGCTTTAAAAAAATAAAAATAATAATAATTTTAAAAACTGAGCTGTTCAGACAGATAGCTTATATGTTTGGTTAATTACCTTAGCGATAGATTGTAGACAATAAAACATGAACTTATGTTCATCAGTTATTCCTAAGAATACAAATCCATTTTCTTTAACCTCTCTCTCTCTCTCTCTCTCTCAATGATTCTGACCTCTTCTGTTCTCCACACCCGTCTGATCCATCCCGATGCCCTACTTCTGGTGTTGGCGTTCTCATCACCTGAAAATCACTTGCTGTTGCTGAGGATGTCTTCATACAGACAGCTGTAAGATACATGAGATTAAAGCAGACAGTAGCCCTTAGACATCATGAGGATGGCTTAGGGCTACAATTCCTGTGAACATTTTTGCACTTAAGTCATTCAAGTCATCATTGAACTCCTGAAAACTCTATCAAGACTTTATAATAAAACTACTATTAGTAAAAAAATAAGTAAATAAAGATTGGACTTTGGAGGCATGAAAAAGGTTGTCTAATGAGTCCAGAGTGATGGGCGCGTCAGAGTAAGAATGGAAGCGCATGATGCTCACTGTACAAGCCTCTTGTCGTTTCAGTTGCTCAGGTCTAGGCTCAGCAACGTTATGTGGCAATAAAATGAAGTCAGCCGATGACCTGAATGTACTGAATCACATCTATGGAATTTTTCTTCACGAATGGCAGAGAATGAGGAATCATTTTTACACATAAACTGGATAACATCAGACATTAACCTCCTTATAAGCCTTTGGTATGTCCTGGAGAAAACTTCATGGAGTCATCAATCCAAGATCTCGGCCAAAACACTATGGAACAACAATGTGTGGAAGGAAATATTCATTGTAACATTGCATAACGTTTTTGAAACAATGCCATTGAGGATCTGCACCGTCATCAAACCTAAATGTGTTGCAACTAAATATTAGAGTGTGACTTTTAGAAAAGATTTAGGCCCACAAAGGATATAACGCATTGCAGTGTTTACTGGGGGTACACAGTTATAGAAGGTGAGTAGTTAAATGGTAGTTTATTTATAGGGATATCGATTAGACTTTCTTTTCTCAGAGAAAATATTCGAAATCTTCCTTGTAAACCACGTCTTAAAAACATCTTTAAAGAATTCTATAAAAATAGTTATTTTTTTTAATAGATTCGTCTTAAAGCAGTAACTCACATGGGTCTATGCTGCAATTTTGTATTCTGTGTGGATGCGTGTGTAAATCTGACTTGTGTTTATTGATCCGTCACACCACTGTTAGCCCCCTTATCAGCCGTGAAATGGCCTTCTGTCTCTGTACCTGCCAAAGTGTGTGAGTTTAATTCCTATGTGGGTTTGAATACGCTTGATTCATTAATGTAATAAAGTGTTTTACACACAGGGATGGAAAGAGAGAGAGAGAGAGAGAGAGAGAGATCATCCTAATGATATTTGCTTGACTGGAATACAGTAATATTTCTTCCCCTGCCATAGCCGTCTATATTGTTAATTGGTTATTATAACTTGTGGAATACATGTAGCACAAGGAGACAAAAATAAATATTACTTATTGTCTTGCACTGACCTTTTATGTGTCTCAGTCTGAAAGCTGTTAATGTAATCACATCTGTGGCTGTTTTTCCCTTGCCTCATGAAATAAACTCCTATTTTAATATTCTCCAGACACAACATTTGTCTTTGTTGTGTCTCAAAGAAAATCTGTTTATCGCAGGGTGAATGAGCGTATCAGCACATGCAAACATCACTCCGCGTCATGCTCGCGCTTGAGTCAAGCTCTTTTTCTCGTCCATATCCACCTGATTATTAATCCACCTGACACTAAATGTTTTGCAGTCATGCAGTATTACTAACTACAGAGTGTTGCTTTGCAAAAAAAAAAAAAAAAACACACTCTCGCACTAAGTCCGGGACGAGACTGATGTTCTGATGCGTCACATTTCCTGACTTTGTCCCCCTCAGCAGAAGGAGATGCAAAGTACAGCTTCTCTGTTCCTTTGATCATTTCTGTCTCTCTGAAGATGAGTATTTTGCAGTCAGCAGGAAGCGAGTCTTCATAACATCATGAATGCAATTGGCCTTCCAAACTAAGTCCTAGTACGTGGCTAAAGTGTGTCCGGTGAAATCAGTTGAAGGATGCTTCACATGAAAAGGGTGCGGAAATTAATTGCGCGACAGGCAGCTAAAGGCGTTCTTCAAGTGCACTAACTCTCCGAGTAGCACTAATCAAGAACCACTGTCTGTGTAGGAGCTATTATATAACATGGAATCTAAATGTCTGAAGATTGTTGCTGAGACATTTCACTGCTGAAGCACCATTTAAGCATCAGCAGGCTACAGACATTGACGTAAGTGTTCATTATGTATGCAACAAAAGGAGACATGAATCCTTTTCAAAACTGGGACTTGCCAAGCTCAGACGCTGAAGACTGTTATGGAGTTGTAGAGTGTTGCTATATGTTCTGTGCCCTGTTTAGAGCAACCATGATACCTTGTTGATAACATTAAATTAGTATAATTTGCGTAGTTGTTTTAAAGGTCCATGAGTTTTTTTTTTGTTTTTTTTTTATAAAAGCGCGTCTATTAACCTTTGCTACATTTATATATATATATATATGGCATTTGGCAGATGCCCTTATGCGGAGCAACTTACGTTTTATCTCATGATACATCTGAGCAGTTGAGGGGTTAAGGGCCTTGCTCAGGAACCCCAACTGTGACACCTTGCTGGTGCTGGGGTTTAAACCTGACACCTTAATATCCAAAGTAGTCCAACTTAAAACCATACTTAAACCACATTTTACATATATTTAAGGTTATTTGTTTTCCTTTGACTGTATAAACTTTTCAGGCACTGAGCTGGCAACTCGACCACAGAAGTAACTGCCATAGAAACAATGGATATATTGTATATCTCCAGGGTGGGGAGCATCCATCGCCCGGTATGCCAGATGGCACATGGACAGAAGAAAAAAATATATATATATATGAAAAATAGTGCTAAAGATTCACTGTCTCCTTGTTTTTCTTAAGTACCATCATTATCATTCTTTATATTGCAAAATGTCATATGGTTTGCAACCTGATGTCTATACAAAAAAAAAAAATATATATATATATATATATATATATATATATATATATATATATATTATAAAAATG
>JAQMYJ010000036.1:3126393-3137991 GCA_030014305.1 Clarias laeviceps | reverse complement strand
CAAAAGCAACCCAACAGTGTGATTAAAGTACCCGAAATAACACAGAATTTTGACCCAGCATAAACAAC
Source organism: Clarias laeviceps (assembly GCA_030014305.1). Taxonomy (NCBI): domain Eukaryota; kingdom Metazoa; phylum Chordata; class Actinopteri; order Siluriformes; family Clariidae; genus Clarias; species Clarias laeviceps. The sequence continues at coordinate 3,137,923 of JAQMYJ010000036.1, read as the reverse complement.
CCAACGATGGGTACTACTACTATTGAATGGAGGAAATGCAGTCAAAGCCCGGGGATTCTGCGTGCTGTCACGTTGTATTCAGCGAGTAGCATATATATTTGTGTTTGTTTCATTGCATGTCTGTAGTTTTATCGATAAATCTGCTCATATCTGCGCACAAGTTTATCAGCCTTTTGATCAAAAAGCCGCAAGCGCAAAAGGCAAAAGGCAAAAGGCAGTGTTTATTGTTTAGTGTATATTTAAAGCGCATGAACACAATAAAACAATATTGTTTTAGGCTAACATATACATTTTTGTATTCTTTGTTGTACTTTGTCTTTTTGCACACATGCACGGGTGGGGGAGGTGGGGAGGGGCTTTACGCACACACACACACACACACACACACACACACACATACACAGCATCTGCGCGCACAAATGGAAACAATTGTCTGTGGGGAATTATTTTTACTTTTTTTAAAAGGTAGGCTAATTTGTTTTTATTTTGACTTTATATTTTGTGTTAATTAAATTCAAAGTATTTATTATTTGGGCTGTGGAACGAAAAATTTTAGTTTCCATTATTTCTTATGGGAAAATTCTGATTTTTTTTTACAAGTGTTTTGAAATATGAGCCCACTTCTGAAATGAATTATGCTCGTAATCCAAGGTTCCACTGTATTGTTCTTGCAAAAAACAGAACAGCTGACCTCTACTGTATGTCTACACTTTTTATTGGTTAGTCCTTTTGACTGGTGGAATGTGGAATGGCTTGGCGCGAGGTCAGGACTGTACAGATTATGTGGCAAGTTCCTGTAATATGCAAGTGGTGTTGGTAAATGATTGAGTGTAACATGAGTATGATATCATGCTCATTTGTATAAACCTTAATAGAGTAATAATACATACATATAAACTAATAATTGATTAATTGGTGACTTTGCTGCAAAAAATATACAATCATTATATATATACAGTATATACAGTATATACACACTGTAGATAGATAGATAGATAGATAGATAGATAGATAGATAGATAGATAGATAGATAGATCTGCCTATAATCTTTCTCTTTCAACATGACATTCTCCCTGTTCACAATGCCACATCTGTAAAAAATGTGAAAAAACTGTGTTATAAATGTGAAGTGAAAGAGCTTGACTGGCCTGGACAGAGCCCTGACCTCAACCCCATACAATTTGAGATAAATACGAGTGCCAACTGCCAAACCGATGTTGCTCGACATCAGTGTCCAACCTCAGCAATGGCCTTTTGACTAAATGAAAGTAAATCCCAGCAGCCGCTGTTCAAAAAGGCAAAGGTTTCCCAGTGGTGTAAAACAGTGCAGAGCAGTGATATCAAATCCATAATAATGCATGTAAAAGTACACATGGATGTGAGTTTGTGGGTCCATATACTATAAGTATACCTACAATATATGAGACCAAATGTACGGTACAATATGATACAATAAGAAAAAGGTGGAAGAAGTGTAATGACGCTGTGATGTTAAATAATAACTTTTAAAATGATTACCTAAATGCATTTACATTTAGCAGACGCTCTTATCCAAAGCGACTTACATTTTTTTTTTTTTTATCTCATTACACATCTGAGCAGTTGAGGGTTAAGGGCCTTGCTCAAGGGCCCAACAGTGGCAATTTGGTGGGTGTGGGGTTTGAACCTGGGATCTTCTGAACCGTAGTCCAATGCCTTAATCACTGAGCTACCCCTGGCACAGAATGCACAAAATGGACTGTACTGGAATCATACTGAAATCCTACCTCATTATTTAATTTTATTAACACATTATGTGCAGTATACACTGAGCAGCCACACCATTAACACTACTACTGGCTGAACAGAAAAGCATTGATTATCACTTACATACCAGTGAACTGGTGACAGGATTATGGGAACCCAAGACTCGTCTATGCCTGTGTGGACCAAAGACAAGGCCATCCGGTCAGATCCCACAGAAAAGCAGAAATTGCTGAATACAGTTAATGTTCACTATGATAGAAAGGCAGAAGAACACCTAGTGCATCACAACCTGCTGGATATGTGGATTAGCAGGCAAAGGTTGTTAATCCACCAGAAATCCACTCGAAATTCCCCAGAGCTCAATTCGTCATCATCTATGGGATGCACCAGACAAAGAAGTGCTCAAAGGATCTGCCCTAAACACCCTGCTTCAGTAATATAATTCTAAAATTGCAATGGCATTGATGATCTACCTTTATACGGTATAAAAGTTACAAGAGATACAAGGTGATGCTGTTCAAATCAAATGTACAAAGCAGGAACAAATCCGAAGCAAAATTCCCCCCAGGACCCCAATTCCATAGCAATGAAGAAAGTTTTGACAAATAAAACATTTCTTTGTAAAAATTTGTGCCCTGCTACAGTATGTTTGCATTATTCATAAGAATATTATTAAAGATGCCTCAGTATGGAAAATACATTTTCTCAAATACAAATATGGTAATGAGTATAGTATGCTAACCATTACTCTTGATTTTTACAAAATCAGAGCCAAGTAGACAGACACTAAGTAGAAATGCATAGCAATAACACCGCTAACGTTGTTCTGATTGGTGAGTGATGGAGCCGCCAGCCTATCTGATATACAGAACCAGCCGAATTTATATGCAGGAATATTTTTGTCTTTGCAGCTTCATTAGGCTGCAATGTACTGAGTAAAACTATTAGTGCTCAGAAACCTAGAGCGCCGCCTGAATTATGGGAAATTTGCCATATTTGGAGGTGATCTCTAACCCGTCAAGCCTGAAAGTGGAGAAAATGGCATGCTGAACTGTTTCTATGGTTACCCCAGGATCGAAACACAAACAGATCTTATCAAGATGCAGACCATATTCCAATAACAGGTCTACTGACTCGAGATGAACGCTTTAAGTCTGTGAAATAATCTACCATGATATACCTTATTTGCTAAGGTGAGAAGAGGATGTTCATGACTGTTCAGCTCTATATACTGTAGGAGACACAGGCTTTATATGTGTCTTTTATTTTACAAATGTATTATAGGAATTATTTTATTTGGCGAATTACAAAATTATAATACACAGTATAATCTGCTTGTAAAGTTGTTCATTTTTTTCTTTTGTCTTCCTTTGTAGAGATGTTCTTTCTATATCTATTGTGATTCTTTCTAAGGGAAATTACTTTTAAACATGTACTAAAAACATCGACAGCTCATTTAGGAATAAAGGAGTAGACAGACTGTAAGGATGCAGGGAATGTGTACAGTGTAACCAGCATCATTATTTTACATTACAAAAACACACATACATTTATTAAATCATGACAAATAGATAGAATATTGGATATTAAAATGTTGTCTAGGAAGTGCTTCTCACAAACCCAAACCAACATGATTTTAAACTACTGCGCTTCATTAATACACATTAATAATATGGACCAGTGTTTTTTTACGTTTGATGTGAGGGGTGTTTGTGGAAAGCATATGAGGAACCATATTCAGATTTGGTTAAAGAACCATAATCACTTAATAGAAGATTTTCTGGCACTGTAGCAGGACCCCCATTTAACTGGGCAAAAGTATTTAGACAAAAGTGAAATTCAATGTTTTAATGACGTCCTCATTAAAAAAAAAAAAAATAAATAAATAAATAAATGCTATACATTAATCAATATTTAGTTCGAAGTCCTTTAGTCTTCAAAAAGACATCTAAAGTATTTTCTCATCATTAGTTCAACTCGTGCCTGCTTGATTTCGTCCTCATGTTCATGTACAGAAAATGGTTCCTTGACTGCTACTGCCTTCTTCATCCTCGTCCAACAATTTGCTATTGGGTTTAGAACTGGAGATAACCCTGGCCGTAGCTCCAGATAGTTTGTTCACTGCTAGTCTTTCAATTTTTTACAGCCAGAGAAACTTAAACTAAGTAGTGACATCACCTGTTTTGTGCACAGGGAGACTATATACAGTACATGTTATACAGTATGGGGTGTTAATACTTTTGGCCACCACTGTAATCACCCGGGTTTAAGAGCACAGTGTAATGCATAAATGCCTGAGAAGATATCAGATAGATCGATCGATAGATAGATAGAGTAGATGAAAAACGAAGGCATAAATATAGAAGTAAATGTGTATATAAAGATATATAGTGCGTAGATGATCCATAAGTAATATACACTTTATATACAGACTTTTTTAAAATTTGAGAAGACAGATGAATATTAAGGGATGTTTGTGACTTTCTAACCAGAGGCAATGTGCTGTGGTGCCAGGAGAGATCCTCAGAGATGTAAGCACTCAGGAACTTTTCTAAAGTCCTTCTGATGCACATGAAGGCTGTACGATGCCAGTCCTGGTTTATGTAATGGACTCATAAAATAAAAAATTATCAGTATTTTTCCCTGATTCCTAGTTTAGGGTCAATTAATCAACTAATTGATATTTTGGTAATAATACAGTACTGGGCAAAATACTTTCTTCATATTTGGCTTCCAAAGAGTCAGACTTTCTTGTATTTTTAATATGGTCTTGAGGAAGAAATAGTTCTCCAGGCTTTGTGAAAACCTTATTTTTTTGTCTCTCATCATGAAGAAATGATGGGACTCAAGACTTAGGCATCGTAGTACTGTATTGTCTTCTACTGTTATCCATCTTGACTTGCTGGGAATAAAACTGAATGAAAATGATATTTAAAAAAAATTATAGCTTTCAAAAAATTGCTGATTTATTCATCATATTTGTTTTTTCTTCTAATGAATTATAATGTAATAAAACCACTCCAAAAAAAGTGAATTAGAGTTAAGGACACTCATAACAAATGTATTAAGTAGTCCTTATTTGCATCATCATAAGATGTACAGACAAGTTTTATCCTCATAGCAGGATTTCCCACACGTTGAAAATAGATTTAAACAATCCAGGCTGCTGAACAATTCAGAATTACAATAAAAGCTTAACAGTCTGCCGTTCAGTTTCCCCTTCACGAGCCTGATTATTTATCTCCTGCTCCTCAGCACCCGTCTAGCGAAGCTGAAATTAGACGTTTCTTTTTTATTTTTTCTCCTTCTAATCTGAATGACACACTCGCTATCAGCTTGCAGGGACAGAAAGATTGAGGTGGAAATAAGTGCGTAGGTTTTAAATTCTTTGACGTGGGTAATCATAGGCACCTGTCACATGATGAAAGAGAGTGCTGACACTGTTAACCCCTAACGTGAGCATGCTTTCGGTTCATTGTCTCTCTGGAGATTGTGACAGTGCCGACACTCCTGTTGTGACAAGTCCTCATAAATCACACTCCGCTCCTACTGCTGACACCTGCAGCTTCGTCCTTCACACACTGATGCCGACTGTGTGCGCGCGTGTGCGCCACTAAGTTTTTTGGGACATGGATTTACATACCCATTCTAACATGAATTAAAAATGCTTTGTGAGAACTGTTTCAACTTGCATTATCAGCGTGGTAAAAGTTGCATTGTTAGAGATCTTAGTATGTCATTTTAGTTGATCTTTTTAATCAGTAAAACAAATGATTTATCATGGACTTTGCTTTCTGTTATGGTTTCCATAACAACAATTATTGTACACACATGCATTGTGGCTTGTTCTGTCTGTTTGTTTGTTTTGCATTACCCTGATTGATAATTTACCTGATTTACCTTTGGTTTGTGTTATGATGCCTGGCACCATGAGGGATCCTTTGGGTGTTGTGAATTGCATGATGTTGCCCCTGTGGATTGTTATTCGATTCACCTGGTGCAGGTGTTGGTGATAATGTTGTGGCTGATTGGTGTGTACCTGTGTACCTTCCTTTTCAATGCCCATCTGTGTCGAACACCTTACCGTGCAGATGTTATACATGTCTTTGCAGCTCAAAGAAATAAAATTGACCAGTAAGGGTGAGTGGCCTACAATATACATTACAAAAGGGAATTTCACTCTGAGTGTCAAATAATCCTTTCAAAAAAGTTTTATGTGTGTGTCAGTTTATCAAGAAGCAAAATTTTTTTTTTTTTTACTTTTGTGATTTAATTGTAAGTCTTACCCAGAGCCTTAAAATGAATTTTATTCATTTATTCATCTTCTATAGGGGGCCTGGAGCCTATCCTATCAAGCTCAGGAGGCAGGGTACACCCTAGACAGGGTGCCAATCCACACACAACAGGCAATTTGGGAATGCCAGTTAACCTGATCTGGATGACTTTGGATCGTGGGAGAAAACACACACTGACTCAAGGCACAAATCGAACCCTCAACCCTGGAGGTGCAAGGTCACAGACTATATAAACATTTAATTATATAAAACATTACAAACCATCTAGATGAACTTAAGAAAGGTCTTCCCTATAATAGTTTTGCCCTGGTGTACAGTAGATACCATGGTAGCGTGATCTATAGTACCATGACATGTATTTGCTAATATACAGTAGTACTTTTACCGCACTATGGTTAATATAATAATAATAATAATAATAATAATAATGCACGTGCTATCATGCTCTTAAAAGTATGTTATGTATGTTTAGGTACTGGTGGAAATATTTATATAGTATTCATATTAGTTAGTATACATAATTAATATTTATTAGTAATTGGCATTCATAATTCATATGCATAGTCATTGTATTTAATTTACTGTTATTTATGTAAAATTAATTAAATACCATAGTTTATGCTGAAACTCTTGTTTTATATTCACCAAAGTATTGTGGTGCACCACCTAGCACCACCACGGTACCCACTAAAGTGCCACTGTAGCTACCCTGGTACTCTGTGAAGTCTTATGGTGCTTGCCATGATAATATCTAGTGTTACACAGTAATACTATGGTATATTATGGTACAGTACATACTATAATTTACCATGGTAAAACTTTCTTATGGGATTAATGGTCAGTTAATTGTATTTTTCAACAGAGTAATAATGGTTAGCATCTGTTGCAATAATTTTGATCACACATTTAGAAGTAGATTAAGGAAATAAATTTGTAAGCACAAAAAGAAAGATCAAACTTGAAACCTACCTGGAAACTAATTAACTAATTTTACTTTAAATTTTTTCCCCAAAATGATTAGTTTATACTCAGAGGTTCTGCACTTGGCGTTAAATCAATGCATCATTATTTTTCTTTCTTTTTTTTCTGTCTTTCTTTTTTATTACTGTATGTACCTCGAGTAACAACGTTAATTACCATTTGAGAAACTTACACCATCTTGCTTTGATTGTGCTTGGAGATTAAAAACCTTTTTTTTTTTTTTTTTTTGTGAAGCATAAATAAATAAATAAAAATAAATAAAAGCCAGTGCACAGAAATAAACAAACAAACAAACCAACAATAAATGAAAAGATTTGAATAGATCCTTTTGTAGTGCTGCAGTGGGCACATTTCTCTCGCCACAGGGAAAAAAGCTCCATTTTACACCTTTCATTACGACACAAAAGACTCTGACAGCTTTCTGCTCACCTCCAGCTGCTGAAAGGAAATTCTCCATTATTATCTCCCACATTACTCTACTGCTTCACAGATAACACTGTGCACATTTGCCTCCTTTTGTCCAATAAAGCTGTCAATCTAATCGAATGGAATAACGCTGACCTGACCCTGATGAGTTATGCTTTTTAATATGATACACACAGGAGGAATCAGATGCCAACGTGACACGGATAAGTGCGTGATGGACGCACAGGAGACTGACAGCTGAGGGCTGTGTGCTCTGTCTGGGTGTAACTGGCTGAAATCCATTATTTGAGCACGGTTATGTGGTTATTAAATGTGTGCGCGGTATACGAGGCAGGCTGCTAAAGCCTTTGGTAAGGTTCTGATTGGAATTAGTATGCTAGACACGGCTGCGTTTCTAAACGACACGGTGAGGTACGGAAATGAAATGACTGTCTCCAAACAATGATCTTTTCTTTTTTTTTTTTCCTTGCTAAATAAACTTGATATTAAAGACAGCTATGTGCATGACTTCACATGTCCTGGAGAATGTTGAGGGTATTATGTATTTGTCAAATGCCAGCACATATCTGTTGTTTTGCTTAGCCTTTAAAGCTTAAAATATTTGCGAATACAGCTTATGCTACAGTATAAAGGTTGCTCCATGAAAAAGATCTGGAAATAAAAATCATAAATTGATTATAATTAAGGACATTAGATTCTTCTTTGTACCTTAAACAGTTAAAAAATGTATTTATTCATTAATTTTCTTTCCAGTTTTTCAGAGTCGAGGTGATAGCAAAGTTTCACTTTTCAAAATTGTGCTAAGCGCAAAATGGTCTACGCTTCCCTACAGAAAGACCTGCAGTAACCAACAAGTATTACAAGTGGTATTTTATATTATATAGTTTATATAATAAATTATATAATAAATTATACTGTTTATTAATTATTTAATAAGACATATGAATTATACTAATCTTAACATGCATAACTTAACATATGGCAGACCAATGAGACATAAAAAAACACATAGCTAGCCAATGACACCAAGCTGCAGATCACTACACATCAACCAGACACACACCAGTAAACCACAACCTTAACATACTGTACAGCTTCCCAAAACTCATCATAATTTGTGACTTCATTGAGATGTGAAAGCGAGAGCACTTTGATGGATTGGCACCCTCTCCAGGGTGTACCTAGGCTCTACCAAGTGCCCTACGTAGGCTCCAGGCTCACTGCAACCCAGTATGCAGGATAAAATGGTATAGACGATGAGTGAGTGAGTAAGTGCGTGAAACTGAGAACCAGGCCTACCTAAAAAGCTTGGCCAAGACTTCTCTACTTCCAACCATCTAGTCCAGCTTCTTCTCAAGTCAGCTGTAAGATGTACTGTAACAGCTTCAGCAGGTTCTAGGTCTCCAGTGGAATGCAGCTAATAGATGACCAGGAGCTGACCAGGAATTTGTCCTTGTAAGGAATACAGTTAAAAATCCCAACCGTACAGATGTGGCCATTAAGAATGCACGTTTTTTCCCGCGAGACGCCGAAAAAAAAAAAAAGTCATTAAGCAAGCTCAGAAACCATGAGCCTCATTTCCATCTCCTGTACATAGACCTTAGTCGTTCAGTCACTACATACAACTCATGATAATCTAAATGGAACTTCGCAAACCATGGCCTTAGACTCCCAGGACTCATTTTGCAATAGGGAAGTTTGAAGCCAACCAGACAGGACAGGTTACAACTGTGTGTCCCAGAAATGGCATATCTCCTTAGAATGCTCATGAGCATTAATTGAACAGTGGATCTGTGGGAAGAAAAGCCTTGACTTGACAAGGTCAGAGGCGAATGGCTAGACTGGTCCAAGTCACTGCCTTTTCAAACCTGCCTTAAATCAGAATCAAGGTGCATATACAATAAGTACATCACAATAGATTTTGGTTGTTCTAAGTTGTCCTGCTCTGCACACTGAGCATGAAGTCTATCACATGGAACGCGAGTACAATGTAAGTAATTAAAGCCACATTTCACAACCCTCCTTTCATGCAAAAATGCATTCCAGAGAGTTCATCTGAGACTCGTCTGCATTCGCACTGAGCTAAATCAAGTTGGTATCTTTCAACATTATGGTGTACTGTATTTAATACAAATGTAACATTTTTCATTCACCAGAAGTATCTTTTAAATATCAATGTATTACAGTATTTGTATAATAATAAAGTATTACATAATTTGAATTGTTTGCTGACCACATGCATCCCATTTTGGACACTTTTTTCTTTTTTTAATAGCTATTTCCAGCATGATAAAGCAGCATGTCACAAAATACAAGTTGTCTCAAACAGGCTCCATGAGTTCAGGGTACTTCACTGGTCTATATAACCAGCAGATTTGAATCTAAGTGAAAATCTGGACAGGAAAGTGGAGCTGACAATTATGCACTTGTTTGATGTAATCAATGTTCCCAGCATCTTCATGAGTTTATTTCACAAAGAATCAAGGCTATGGTTGGGGGGCGGGGGCAAGGTGGTTATGTGGTTCTGAATATAAGAAGTTTCAAACAAAGTATTAGAACTGATGTTGTTGCATGCAAAGATGATTTCCTCCTATAGTGCAGCAAGTGTTCAGGACTGAGTCTGACAGACAACTGACCTCATATGACCTGACAGGTAAAAGTCACATCTCATAGAGTCTTAAACACTGTAAATATTGTAGATGTTTTCTATATTGAACATCAAAGACTTCACACTGGATTAAAAAAAAGCCAGAAAAAAAAAAGAGAATACAAACATGGCCATGAAAGGGTGCAAGAGCTAGAATGAAAGAGGAATCAAGAAAAAGGGAAAGGACAGGGGGGAAAGCATTAAGGGAATGAGAGATAGCGGCAGAGGATGTGCTCATGAATGTTATCTCACTGTCCGTGCCTGTCCCAGGCTTTAATCTTGTTAAAATGTGATTAGGCAAACCACTACAAAAAAGCAAACGCAACATTTACAGATGCTCTGAACATGATTAAATATGAGTTATAGAGAGGCAACAACATTTCCGTAATGCCATTTTCCAGCAACGTCTCCAGTAGCGCTAAGTGGCTGTGGACAAGACCGAGGACATGCTGAATGCTTAGTTGACTGTGGTATGTTTTATTTAGCTTTATTATGTAGAATTGTATATGACCTTTACAAATGTAGACTCGTAAAGATTCTCCCAGACTTGGATTTACAGCCACAACATTGCACATGTTTCAGCAGGCGCTCTTTGCTGAACTGAAAAATAAACTGAGGTGAATTAAAAAGACAGGGTGTTTTTTTTTGAGGATTCATGAAAGAACCAAGTTAGAGTACAAACAGTTAAAACTCTTGGAAGATCCAGTAGGAGTTGTCTTTAACTTAACTTGCCTAAAGACGATATGAATGAAGTACTGTATTCTATAACAGCTCATCAGCTAGCCCTAAATTACATTTGAGCTGAAAGCTAGCTAGTTTATCATTGGTCGTTTGCTTGCAGCTAGTCATCTATATTGCAGAGCTGTCCATATTTTTCAGGTAACATAGTTACAGTGATCTTATAGCGCATCATCTTACACGAGGACTCACTATCAGAGGCAGCTTTATGTGATTTTTCTGAAAACTGACACTTCTTCCCCTATGAGTCAGAAACTGATAAGAACAAGCTCTTATTTGTCGCATATACACTACTTTTATTGTACAGTGAAATTATTTTCTTCTTACATATGCCAGCTTGTTAGGAGGCTGGGGTGCAAGGTCTACCACGATACACTGCCTCTAGAGCAGACAGGCCTTTGGCAGCTTGGCAGTGCTGGGCCTTGAACTCTTAACCTTCTGATAAGTAGCTCAGAGTCTTGACCATTAAGTGTAAGAGCTAGCTGTGTTGCTTGCCATGTAGTTGTAATTAGTTGTGAAACAACAGATATCAACATTTATTTATAGGATTCATGGTGCTTAATGCACAACATTCTAATGTACACTACTCACAATAAGTTAGGGATATTGTGAGAGACTAAGTGGATGTCATACATACAGTGTTTGTTTCACTTCAGACATTTTTGGGATAGGGAGGCAATTGTATTGGGGTGATAG
>JAQMYJ010000036.1:3107881-3124600 GCA_030014305.1 Clarias laeviceps | reverse complement strand
AAAACTTGGCTTATATAACCTCGGTCAGGTGACGTCATCTGATCAGGTACACCTGGAGGTTATAAATAGGTCTGAACTGGAAACATCCTCAGGTCTTTTGTCTTCAAGGACTGCATTGTGTTTGCGTGTGTGTGTGTATATGTGTAAACGATACTGTGCGCCAGATAAAAATAAAAAAGAATAACAGAAAGCGAAAGTAAAAAATGGCTGAGTTAAAAAAGAGATGTTTACCTCCATGTGAGGGACTTCTCTTCAATGACGATTGCCATGCTTTCAGTTTTGAGTGTTTGGGTAAAGAGCACGCTATCCTTGGACTCGAGGAAGAATGCGAGCACTGCGATCTTGTTCCAATCAAAGTACTTTGTGCCCGGCACGCATGCTTTAAAGAGAAATCGCGAGAGGTGGCTCACTCCTAGGGATCGCGTGTTGATCTGGCAGGAGCACGTGAGACGGGTTCACCCTTTTCTCTCGCGCTCTCGCCAGATTGAGAAACGTTTGCGTCCATTTCTCAAGCGCACCTCAGTGCTTCTTCTGAGACCTCCTCTCTTCTTTCCAGTGAGATGGAGGTTGCCACCTCAGAACGCTCCTCTCATGACGAGCGAGCGTATGAGGATTTACTTAAGGTGATATCTAGGGCAGTCGAACTTTTACATCTCGACTGGCCCCAGGAACAGGAGATCCCCAAACGCTCAAAATTAGAGACCTCAATGAAGGTCTCTTCCCTTCTTTGGTGACCTCCATGATGAGGTAACTCGTTCATGGAGTAATCCTTATTCGTCATGTATCTTTGTGCCATCAATGTCGATTTATTCGACGATTGTTGATGCAAGGACTATATGATGATGCCCCTGATTGAAGAGGCGCTTGCGGCCTATCTGTCTCCTGGGAGCTCATCTTCATTGAAGAAGCCCACAATCCCCACTAAGCCATGTAGACTAACATCTTTGCTAGTGGGAAAGGCTTTTCAGCCAGCGGGTCAGGCCGGTGCTGCCCTGCACACCATGGTGGTGTTGCAGGCATACCAGGCTGACCTACTGAAGGACTTGAGCACCGGCAGGTCTATCGGTGAAGAGGCCTTTGCAGAGCTTTGCCGAGCCACGAATTTGTCTCTCCAGTGCTACCAAGCAGACGGGCCGTTGCTATTGGCCGTTCTATGGCTGCCATGGTTGCCACGGAGAGACATCTGTGGCTTAACCTCACTGGCATCAAGGATAAGGATCGTACGTTCCTCCTTGATGCCCCCATCTCACCTTCCAGCCTATTTGGCGACGCCGTTAATACCGTCACCACTAGGTTTCGGGAGGCGAAACGCTATGAAGAAGCGTTCGTGAGGTTTCTTCCCTGCCGTGCTCAAGAGTCGGGGCTGTTGGCCACCCTGTCCTGACCAGGTCCGGCTCTAATGAGGCATGAAGCACAAAAAGAGAGTGTGGCGAGTCGAGCACCCCCTCATAATGACTGGTGTATGACTCACCGCTCTTTACAGTCCACCTCTAAAAGACCGGACCTGAGGAGTATCATCTCCTCGAAAAAGAAGTCCTGAGGCTGGTGACATGCCCAGGACCATGAGGGTGTTTCCCCCCAGGGAGGGACGCATAGTATTCCATCAGGGAATAGGAACTCCTTCCTAGCACCCTCAGAAGGCCATTGTCCAATCTCTGCCACCACTGGTGTTTCGGGGAACAGTGGTCCCCAACGAAATGTTAGGTGCTCGGTTGCCTCCTGCCATGTTTCAGGACGCCGAACATCTAATACTCCTCCCCCCCCATCTAGCCGAAGTATTAAAACTTGTGCCCCTTTCAGAGAAATTGGCAGCGTGGAAGTTACTGCCAAGTATATCTCCTTGGGTTCAAAGGATCATAGAGGGAGGCTACAGAATCCAATTTGCACATCATCCACAGCGTTCTCCACTTCCGTGAAACCGGAACGAGTGCATTTCGTGACACGAGAATTGCAGACTTTGCTGGAAATAGGGGCCATAGAAAATGTTACCCTGCCAGACAGACAGTCAGGCTACTACAGCCAGTATTTCTTGGTTCCCAAGAAAGACGGGGAGTTGTGTCCAATTCTAGATCCTTGCGGGTGGAACCGCTATCTCAGAACATACAAATTCAAAATGTTGACGGTCAAGATGATTTTTTCTCAAATCAGAAGATTGGTTTGTGACAATCGACCTGTAGGACGCATATTTTCATATAGAAATATTGCCACAACACAGGAGGTTCCTGAGGTTTGCTTTCGGGGGCGAAGCTTACCAGTATCAGGTCCTCCCATTTGGCCTAGCAACCCGAACATATACAAAAGACATGGATGCAGCTCTGGTTCCTACAGTATATGACTCCAGGGCACACGAATTTTGAATTACATACACGACTGGCTGATCTTGGCTCAGTCTCGGGAGCTAGCGCTTCGACATCGGCATGTCGTCCTAGCTCATCTCAAATCTTTAGGGTTGAGACTCTCCCGCTCAGAGGACAACGTATTTGGGGGTCATATGGGATTCGATTAGAATGCAGGCACAACTGTCTCCTGTACGTATCGAATCCATTCTAAATACCCTAAGGAACATCAAGCTAGGCCAGAAAGTGACTGTGAAAATCCTAGGTCTCATTGCAGGTATATCCATGGTGATACTCTTGGGCCCTCTGCACATGAGACCCTTTCAGTTGTGACTGAGAGCCAGGAGATTTCATCCAAGGGCCAGTCCCCTGAGGCAAACAAGGGTTACGCGCCAGGGGCTTCGTACCCTTTCTATGTAATTCAGACCACGGTTTCTGACTTTGGATCCCACTCTAGGTCCGTGTTGTCGTCGCAAGATGCTAACGACAGATGCTTTCCTTATGGGTTGGGGTGTGGTCTTAGATGGCCGTCCACAACACTACGGAAGTCTCTTATATAAATCTCCAGGGCGGATTGCGTCTGCGCCGCTTAAACAAGCTAGCGCAGCATCTCATTCCCGCTTTTTCAGGGAACAGGGTTATAGTAAAGTAACCCGAGACGTTCTCATGCTTAGTCCTGGAAGACCCCCTTCCTCTTCACATTTTATTGTTTTTTCGTCTCCCAGCAGACCTTATATAACTAATCAGCTAATGAACAGCACTGAAGTAGGTCTGAAAGACAGGGAAAACACTAGAATTTGCAGGACTGGGGTCCATCATTACTGGACTACATGATGCTGTGATAACGCTGAATGAATGACCCAAATACAACTTCAAAAAACAATATTTCTCAACTGAAATACTTTATTGAAATGTGCATGTGTTCCTTTAGCTGCTTCTTGTTTACATTTATTCAATTAAATAAAATTTTAGTTGTATAGCACTTTTAACAACTGTCATTGTCGCAAAGCAGCTTTACACAATCAAAACAAATTTTGGAAGTTTGTATGAAATGTGAATGCGTATGAATCAATGTTTAGATTGTTCCCAAAAAGCAAGCTAAGGGTGAGCCAAGGATAATTCCCCTGAGATGGCAATAAGGAAACCCATCCTCATTTGGACTGTCAACATGGTAAAGTGGAACTGTCCCCAGTCACCACATGCATCCCAGACAGACCCCACGGGCATCCATGCGACGAGATCTCCAACTAGAAGTGGGACAACAGGGCGAGTCAGACAGGTCCAGAGGGTAGAGGGGGTTTGGATCACTGGCAGCTCAGGAACGACATGTGTAGCTCAACAGAGAGACAGGTAGAGGGAGAGAGAGAGAAAGAGGAGAAGAGTAGGAGAGATACAATTTAGGTATGATCACAGTCACATAACGTATAAGGTGAATGTATATTTAGTGCACAGTGCAAGCAGGGACTCCGGCAGGAGGAAACACAGACATGAGGGGGATCTGGGATGTAAAGCGACCAATCACTTCACCGTCAACAAATCTGAGTGATCAACTGATAGACAGTAGTTAAACATACCAGTCCACCAAAATACTCTACATCCATGAGTCCCCCAGATCTGCTCCTTTAACTAAGGCAAATATATTTACAAAAATGCTTGGCTAAATGAATAGGTTTCTAGCCTAGACTTGAAGACTGAGACTGTGTCTGAGTCCCAAGCATTAATTTGAAGGCTATTCCATAACTTTGGGGCTTTGAAGAAAAAGCTTTGCCCCCTGGCCTGCTTTGATCGAAGTAGGCATAGCAGATCGTAAGACACTTGCAGTTCACTCAGATACTGCGACGCAAGACCATTTAATGTTTTATACGTCAAAAGTAGTATTTTAAAATGAATGTGAAATTTTACAGGGAGCCAATGCAGTGTGGATAAGATAGGGGTGATGTGCTCGTATCTTCTGGTTCTGGTGACCTAGTTGCACCTAGTTGAATAATCAGACAGTAAGGCATTACAATAGTCCAACCTAGAGGTCATAATAGCATGAACTATTTTTCTGCATCGTTTAATGACAATATATTCCTTATCTTGGCAATATTTTTGAGGTGAAAGAATGCTATCCTGGTAATATTATCTACATGAGCGTCAAATAAAAGACGAAAGACAGAAAGACCATCTAAAGTTACAATTAAAAAGCTTGCTTTTACCTTCATGTGAACCTATGACTAGAACTTCTGTCTTATCGGGTTCTCTTATCACTCTGGACGACCTTATCCAGAGTGAATTACATTTTATCTGTTTATACATCTGAACAGTTGAGGGCCTTGATCAAGGGCCCAGCAGTACAGTAGGTTCTCTTGGGCTTAAACCAGGGACCTTCTGATCAATAGTCTAGCACCTTAAGCACAGAGCTACGCCTTGCATCTCAATTTAATGGTTTAGTAAATTGTAAGTTGTCTAGCATTTATTTAGTTCTTTTTTTGGAAAAGCTATTTTGTGTTGCATGTTTGTTGATAAAGTAATATATGTGTGCAGTAACGATCTGCTAGCCTAAGTTGGCGCTTATGGCCCAGATTTCATTCCTGACAGGTCATCAACTTAGTTGCCAAAATAACTATATAAATAAAAACATTGGCAGAATGTGTCCATTTCAAGGATGCATGTCATTTGAGAAATAAATGTTGCTTTGAAGTTGTATTTGCAACATTGTATTTTTGTCATTCCTTCAACATCCCAATGCCATATGGTCAATGTTGTTCTAACGTCTAAAGTATTTTGGATTGAAGCTTAAGGGGATAGTTTGAAGATGTTCTTAAAGTCTATCTTAAATGAAAATCAAGATGCAAAGTACATTACTATAGGTCTTGGTCGTAAAGTCCAATAGGTCATGGTCATGGAAACGGCTAATTCCAGTTAGCCATAGTCTAGTTTTTGGGTCTAGATCTTGGTCGTTATAATAATATGTTGTTCTGCTTTGCACATGAATTTCATCACCTGGAAAACAAGTACAATGAAAGTAATCAAGCTTCCGCAGTCCCACTGAGTTAACTCACTTTTCCCCAAAAACTAGACTACTGCATGACTAACTCGAATTAGCCGTTTCCATGACCATGACCTATTGAAGTTGATTATATGCACCTCAACACTGATTTGAAAAAAAAAAAACCTGGACCATCCCTTTGAAATTAAAAATGCTTCCATGAAGATACAAACTAAAAAAACAATAGCCAGTGGTGTACAGTTATACAACATAAGAGATTTTAGAGGTAAATTTGTGTTGATTTTTTTCCCCACTGCAATTAGCATGTTGCATTTAATTTGTGTTTTAAAGCACCATGACTTCCTGTTTTGAAATAATCATGTACAGGGCTTTTGAACTTTCATTGAAGCTCTTGCTTTAATAGATTTGCTCCTGCTTCTGCTCACTTTCTTAGAAATCTGTATCAACATCTGGACTGGATTCTGACTTACCTGAAGGTCACTTCAATGAAAGTGTCTGGAAGAAGAATAAATACAATATGAATTCAATCATGTTTCAAGCATTCTCATCTTTTAAAACAGTGTTCCACTGAAATTCTGATATAAACCCATGCAATATTTTCTAGAAAGATGTTAAAGGACAAAGACTGGATTCTGTTCCCATGTTTGCTCTCAGTGGCTAAAATGTGCTTTTTTTTCACTGTATGTATAAAATCACATGAGATTCTGATTTTGTTCTTAACAAATATATGTTCATACAATGGAAAATGAAAAAAAAAGCAATCTTTTGTACAGTGAGAAAGATCAACTGATTAAGAAAGCACCATCATTTCTAAATTTGAGCAGAGAATCTATAGTCTTTAAATACTTTCCCTAAAACCATTAAGGACATAATTTCCCTATTTGCTTGTGATCTTTGTGAGCTTGTTAAAGGCAGTAGAGATTGAAGCCGTTTCTGGAAGAGAACCTTCTAATAAAATCTACATAATATAATTTATCTATCCCTATACTCATAGTACTCTGCATATCAAGAGCATGTAAACTTACTTACTTATAGCAGCACTTACTGTTATATCAGGCCTAATTTTAATCTCCGTGAACTGACAACATGAACTATAGATCAATTTCAAATCTTTCATTCTTTTGCACAATTCTAAAAGCAGCTATTTCTGTCCAACTGTGCTCTTTCCTGCAGAGAAGCGTGCCCGTGGAGTTTTAGTCTGAATTTAGACCTCATCATGGCACTGCAACAGCGCTTGTCAAAGTAACTAATGGCTTACTTATATCCTCTGTGGCTATGTCTCTCTACTCATACTGCCTAGTGCAGCATTTGACACCATGGAACATAATATCCTGCTTGATTCGCTTGCGAATAATGTCAGTATTTGCATAGACGTGCTCGCCTCTTTCGGATTCCTTATAAGACCGGCTTCTCCGTGGAAATCTCTAACCTTAAAAGAAATCATTTACACTGAAATTCTTTGCTGTTGTTGCTTTTGGAAAAAACACAGTGTAGACACACATGCACATGCCATGCTGTTCATACCACCTTTTCAGCGATTGTTGGTTTGGCTTTGGTGTAGAAAAATGTACAGTAATATAAAGGAGTGGCAAATTTTATTGTAAAGTATCGTTAAAGTATCATCATTCCATTT
This sequence comes from Clarias laeviceps, assembly GCA_030014305.1. NCBI lineage: Eukaryota > Metazoa > Chordata > Actinopteri > Siluriformes > Clariidae > Clarias > Clarias laeviceps. The sequence continues at coordinate 3,117,639 of JAQMYJ010000036.1, read as the reverse complement.
TCAAAATACTCGCAGGATAAGTACAGTGTCTTAACTACACAATTCTGAGAATTTAATTTATGCATTTATAATGTCTAGATTATGCAGTCTAAATCACTTACAACTTATTTTATGCGGCTGATATACATTTCATTAATGCACTGTCATAAGAACATTTTATTATTATTATTATTATTATTATTATTATTATTATTATTATTATTATATATGATTTATCTTTTAATCACAACTAGACACCAAAAATGTCCAACCTAATTTAGGTGAATGTTTGTGTTAGGTTTCATATAGAGTAGAGTAGAGCATTCTGCTCTAAACCTCTAAATGTTTCACCAGCTTGGTATATAAGGGATCTCGTATACCAAGAGGTGTTCAAGTCAACTAATGTTATTACTCTGAAACTCTGGTATTATTTTCTGAATTTGAGCTCTTTGCTGATTGCCGAACCACTGCCGTGTGCTTACATGCATTTGTGCCTGTCCCTGTTCCTGACATCAGGTTTCACTCTGTAGTCTCTCTTCATGTTTTAGTAATTTCTCTGCATTTTACCAGTTTCTGTCCTGTCCCAACATTACAGTATAAATTCATGTATTCAGTAAATGCTTTGGAATGTATCCACATCCAGGGTGATTTCCCACCTCAAGGTCAATCTCTTTCATCAAAAGTTAACTTGATCCTAAAGATGAGGGGGGAAAAAGTGTTTCCACAATCATGTAGATGTTAATTAGCTGTGACAGAACTGTCAATCACGTGATAATTAGGAACAGTCACTAAATTCTTAATATATGCAAATGGATATGTGCACATTGCCTGATTTGATCTAAATGATTCCCGCAAGTATCACATGAATTATTATCAATATCTCATTGTTTGCCATACATTTATCTGATTAGAGGCATTTCCCCTTGAAAGAAATTAAAATCTAAAAATAATTGTCCTAGGGTTCTTACCAGTTCTCAGTATATTTGAACTCAATGGTGGATACAGTATTTGATCTATAGATCATGGTTGATTTGTTGAACAGATATGGCACTAGAGAATGTTGGGGTGGCAGCAGCAGCTAAAAATAAATGGTGTTCATTAACTGAAACATGTGGATAAAAAAAAAAAAAAAGGCATTTTGGCATCTCCAACCACAGTATGTTTATTCTGTTGGGGTAGCTGATTAGATGAGGTTAATCCTAAATGACTGAGTTAAGTTTTTATTCATTACAAACATACAGGTTTTTTTTAATCATTTGGAAAGTTTACGTCCTGTTAATTGACTGATTTTATATCAAGGGGCAACATCCAGGTCTGTAAAATGAAGCCAACGCAGAAGTGCAAGAACATGCAGTTCCTCGAATGTCCACTTGGCTCCAAAAGTGAGTCATACTCATAGACACCCCCATGCCCATGTTAATGGTGTGAATGATGACATCATAAGATCGAAATTAGTTCCAGATAAGGTTTGTTTACTTTTTAGTTATCTTCTTAAAAAGAAGTGAATAAAGTGCATTTCTTGGCATTACTGGTAAAAATCTAAAGATTAAATGTGACTAAATAAATATTTTAAAATAATATTCAAAATACTTGCAAATTTTGAATTTGTCATGCTTTGCGAAAGTTGCCATACCTTGCCAAACTTCATTAATCACTTCATTCTTTTTGCATGTGTATGATCTCTTTATTTCTCTTTGTTAGAGTCTCTGAAATGGAGAATCTTTGAAACAGATGGAAATGAATGAAGTGAAAGTGAAAAAGCACAGATGAAGTATGATAATGTCCTTGGGTCTGCTTTGTTCAAGGTTCGAGATGATCATTTATCATTATTTAGATTTTGATGTAACAGTTCATGGATAATTTTTGTCAACACTGAATGTAAACATCAATGGATTATACATACTGTAACAGTGTGACTTATTTTTATTGGACTTCAGTCTTTGGTGAAGATCCTAATTTTCCCCTACAGTATATGTACGTAATTTAGTTATGATTCACACCTGTGAAAAGAGAGCCACCAACCACAGGGGGATCAAAGCCTACTATGTGCTCTCTCTGAGGCACACAAAGCCAAACAACAGCATTGTTTCTAACTGCTGCTCGCACCACATCAGAATCAGTCCTGTCTGTTCTCATGCACCAGGAGCATGCATACTGTATGATAGATATGTGTTCTTCAGTAAATTTTTCTGTTGCCAACATTAACCTTCTGATTCTGTTCAGGACAAATGTGATTAATTTCAAGATAAAATATTTCCTGAACATAATAAAGTTTATTTTAATGGAACAAGGCTTCAAATCTTTTTTTATGTGGTCTTGAGAGAAAATTTCTTCAAACAAATAGAGAGCTGGGCAACATCTTTTTCAGGCTTCCATTATGTACTTTAAAGACCAGAGAAACATAGGATCCTTTGTCATGCTCCCATTATGTCCCATAGAAAAAACAGGGTTGTGGGAACATAGGGACGACTCCTTTTTTCACCTGTCTGAGCTAACAGATCCCTGTGATTGGCTAGTTTAGCAGTGATTAATAGGGGAAAGGAAGATAGAGAGAGAGAGAGAGAGAGAGAGAGAGAGAAAGGGAGAGAGAGAGAATGCATTTCCTCCTACTTGAGAACAACAATTTTCTTTCTTTGGAATCCTGATAGCTGTAGCATCATCTGGATTGGAGCTCATAGACTCTAGATAATAGATCAAATGCTTTTCTGTCTGAGCCAAGAGCACATTATCCACAAGTGTACATAATAATAAAATGGGAATATTGAAACGAAGAGGAGTTTAACAGTATAATGCATTCAAAACGTGTACTAAAGAAAATCCAGAGGTAAACCCTGAGGCCTTTAGGATTTTACGTCTTCAAAAACAAAAGAAAGACGTGTCAGTGTGACAGGTGTGGGAAGCATCCAGAATTCATGTTTCTTTGTGTCTGGAGTTTTGAATCTTTTATACGACGCTGCTGATGATTTCTCAGATCTGATTGGCTGTAACCCGTCAATCATTTTCCATAACAGCAGCTCTAACTGCGGTTCAGGCTCTAATGTAAAACATACAGCATATTATATGACTTGAAGTTTCCTATAACAAAATGATAATTTGATATTTAGAGCGTTTTCGGTACAGTATTTCCATTATGAGCTCTTTTACTATTTATATTAAATATACAGTTTTTTTTTTTCATCCTGATCCTGAATTAAAAATGTAGCAGTGTTGAGGCAGATTTCATTAAACATGCAAATTAATTTCAAATAAATACCAAGTATATTTAATTTATATTATCAAGCTTTCATCATTTATGTAAAATATTGGTTCATTTTCACAGATAAATTACAGAAACTAATCAAATTCATTATATCGTGTAATTTTTTCATTACTTTTTGTTCGTAGGATGGGAAGGTGTAAGATCAGGTCATTTAATTTGACGATTTCAGAAGACAAAGTGTACATTTAACTCGTGTTATGCATTTATTGAATTTTTTTTTTCTATCTGTCATTTTTCTTCTTCTTCTGCTGGCTGCATCAAAGAAAACGGCACCAAACAGAGTTGAAACCCACTCACAGACGGCATGGAAGCTTAGCCGTTAGCACTGCCGCCTGACACCTCCAGGGCTGGGGGTTAGATTCTCATCTCCGCTCTGTGTGCGAGCAGTTTGGATGTTCTTCCTGTGCTTTCCTCCTACTGTCCAACGACATGCTGCCTAGCTTAATAAGACTCCAAACCGGCTGTAGCATATGATGTAATAAGCGATGAACATGATGTAATATAGTGCATCTATTAAAGTCAGCCAAGTAATATAGTACTAAATGTATTTATTAGAAAAATTGATATAAGTAGTAGAATGAACAAGGTTTGTTTAGCAAATTTCACGTTATTGCCGTATTCACTTTATTTTATTAGAAAGCTTTTACTAGTTAAAAAAAAATGCTATTGAAATTTTATTGAAACAATTTTTAAGGTGACACTACATTTCAATTTTAAAAGCATATTAACTTGATGCTACTCGATTAATTTCTGACCGAAAAATCGATCAAGGATTTTATATTTATATCTGCGTAGAAGATTTTTATTTGAGAAATCAGATTCACACTAGTGAAATATTCTCTACGTAATATCATCTATCAGTACTAAAAGACAAGAAATGCGATTCAGCTAAACAAACAAATACAGTAAAAGAAACAAAGCAATAAGTGGTTTGCTGGTTCTGTGTATTGTTCTTGGGCTCGTTTATGATGTAATGTTTTCTAATTACATCATGTACGAGGGGTGACCAACAGTAATGCAAAGGAAAATATAGCTTTCTTATTAACTGACATGAGTTCCACACTGCACATACTGTATTGGCAGAGTCCTCTTCCTCTCTACAACGGTACAACTCAACATAGTCTCCATATTAAGTGATGCATTTGCAAAACTGCTAAACCTAACTCTTGAATGCCTTTTAAACATTTCATCCGTCACAGTTTGTTTACAGAGGTTACATCATTGACAAGAGAAAGACACAGATAAACAAGTTTAAAAAAGCGGAAACCAGCATTAAAGACAAATCATGCAATGGGAGACCATTCACTGTGACAAAGGTAATTTTCAAAGATATTTCGAGAGGTGGGTTTAATGAAGAAACAAATGTGATAGAGTCTATGTTGTATGTTTTAATAATATATACTGTATATATATCACGTACTTGTGTTGGGGAAGTCGAGCGGAGGAGGAGGAAGCGCGTCGTCCTCGAAGTCGAGCGGAGGAGGAGGTGTCACGACGTCCTCGCGGTTGAGCGGCGGAGGAAGAAGCGCAACGTCCTCGCGTGGCTCTCTGGAAGATCTGGGCCCACAGCGTGGCTCTCTGGAAGATCTGGACCCACAGCGTGGCTCTCTGGAAGATCTGAGCTCGCAGCATGGCTCTCTGAAAGGGTAAGCTGGGTGAGCAGTCTTTGGAGCTGTTCCACCTGCTCCCGCAGGATTTGTATGCGCTTTTGATTTTCTTCTGCACAGAACATGTGGATCTTTCTGATACTTTCTGCACCGCACAAATTGTTCACCTGTTCGCTGATACTTTTCATTCTTCACCTCCCATTGACACTCAGTCTGGGGATCTTCTTCACCCTGGTCACCGCCATATTTGAACCTCTTGGTCCCTACTTCGTGGTCGGTGCGGGGACTCACCTCACCCCGAGCTCCTTCGTGTCTAAACGGCACTCGTCGTATCGCAAGCTGGTGACCTTCCCAGCTCTGCTGCACCTCTCGCTCACTTAGTTCAATCTCTCTCCAGCGCGCTCTGCATTACTCCGCTCCACTTACTTCTGCGCGCTCCTCGAAGTTACGCCGGATGGCAAGCCACCTGCTCCCAAAGTCCGCTCGCCCCGGCGTTATCGTCACAGCTCCCCCCCCCAAAAAAAAACTTCCAGGGGAGGCACCTCTGCTATGCCACTGTAAAGGTCTGGCATTCTGTCACGTCTATGTTGGCGAGGCATAAATGCAGAGGCAGAGATGACGGTTCTCTCTAAGATGTTCACTCTTTTTAATGAAACTTAAAGCAAAACTGAAACAAACACTTTAACTTGAGCACAAAAAAATACTTTATTTTAATATAACAACAAATGCCAGACAACCAAACTGAACTTACTCAGGGTGCTCTCATCACCTGACCGAGGTGCCGTATGGGAAATTAAGTTCACCTTACAAAGAAACCACAACAAAAACACACAAAGTGTCTTTCTAGGGTTAACCCTGACAATATATGCCCACTTTGCATTACTTTATTTAAATTACAGGATGCTATTATGGCACAATTCAATCACATTATTGTACCAAAAGTCGAGTTGATGACCAAAAATATGCCATTAACTCATTAGTTAGCTAAATGAAATTATAGGAAACTTCTCAGTGAAAAAAAAAAAGAAAAAAAAGTTATCTTGGTTTGCTACAGTAGCTAGCTAGTTTTAAAATGAGTGTTGATGCAACAATACAAATCAGGCATTTTAATTAACCAGTGAGCACAGTTTTTACATTCTTAGCTTGTTCACTGATATGAAGGCCACTTAAAATGACATAAAACACACGCTGGAACTCTTAACCCTCAACTATCTCTTCAAAAAGAAAAATCTGTATCAAGCTGTGAAAAATAAACATGTTGATGAACGATTTGCCGATTCTGACAGCCAACAGTTTGCTGTTGAACTCAGTATATATATATATTTTGATGAATTAATTGTAATTAATACTCCTGGATGTGGCGAAGGAAGCATGGGAGGAGTAACCGTTGCCCTTTCGTTCAGTAGTGGAGTATGTAAAGACCTGCAGGAAAAGATAAATAAAGTACTCTTATTGTTCAAGAACATATGGAAAAAGCGCAAACAGAACAGCGGCGAGCATACAACCGCTCAACACAGGTGATCGCGTACTCCTGCTCCTCCCCAGCGCTAACTGCAAATTCCTCGCCCGGTGGCAAGGACCCTACACAGTAATAGAAAGAGTGGAACCAGTAAACTACCATCTGCAGCAGCCCGGTAAGAAAATACATATGGAAAAAAATTTACCATATAAATTTACTCAAACGGTGGATTGAACTGATGCCGCGCATCTCAGCTCTCACTGCTCTCTCATCCTCAGCTGTAGGTCGCAAAATGGTCCAGAGGGGAGAGGACCTAACGACAGCACAACAACAGGATCTGAACGAACTCCTTGATCAGTTCCAGGATGTATTCTCCACCGACCCAGGGCTGACACATCTGGTACGGCACGACATTAAAACACCGCCCGGCATGATTATCCGCCATCGAAGCTGAGGTGGAAAGTATGCTTCAGAGTGGCACTATAGAAGAGTCGACTAGTCCCTGGTCCAGCCCTATAGTGGCGGTACCTAAGCCCGACGGATCCCTCAGAATTTGTAATGACGCCTGAATCAGATATCGGAATTCGATGCTTACCCCCTACCTCAAGTGGATGACCTCATCGATAGACTGGGAAAAGCCAGGTTCATATCCACTCTTGACCTCACAAAAGGATATTGGCAGGTGGCCTTGACGTCAGAGGCTAAAGAGAAAATGGCTTTTTCCACCGGACAGGGACACTGGCAGTACCGAGTGCTACTGTTTGGGCTCCACGGGGCCCCGGCCACGTTCCAGAGATTAATGGACATAGTGCCCTGCCACCACCGCCCATGCACGGCAGCATACCTAGATGATGTGGTGATCTACTCAGGGGACTGGAGTGAACATTTACACCACCTCAGGGCAGTACTAGAAGAGCTCTGGAAGGCTGGTCTGACCGCCAACCCCAAAAAATTTCACATGGGGCTGACCGAGGCACAGTACCTAGGGTACAGAATCGGACACGGTCTGTTAAAACCACAGGAAAAACAGGTCAAAGCAGTCTGTAAGTATCTGCGGCCAACATCGAAAAAGCAGGTACGTGCCTTTTTGGGACTAGCGAGCTATTACAGGCGTTTCGTACCTATTTTTTCCCTCTCTAGCTTTCTGAAAAAGGGTCTACCAGAGAAAATACGCTGGACATGAGAAGCAGAGATGGCGTTTGAACAATTGAAAATTCACCTTACCAGCTCCCCCATGCTCCGAAACCCCGACTTTGACCGCCCCTTCGTCGTGCACACGGACGCATCAGAAACGGGGCTCGGCTCCGGCTCCTACAGCACCCCTCGCCGCTGCGCCCGAGTCTGGACTATACTCTGGGGCTTGTCACCTCTGCACTCCTCTCTACTCCTCGACCACTACATAAAGTATCGGAACCCGCATTTAACGCCGAGACTTTAGTTTAACTTTCTGCGTGTTTCTGTTTGTTTCACTAAATACCGGAATTAAACACGCTCTATGTGAGTATTGCATCAACTCTCGTGTCCGTGACTTTTCTAAACCCACAAAACGCTTTACATTATTATTATTATTATTTTTATACCAGAAAGCGCGGATGAAGTCATGTGACATGTCTCACTCATGCGTTACGTCTAACACAGATTTAATTTCATTTATTAACTTCAAGAAAGAGGGAGGAAATTATGGTCAAGCCGTAATCATGTACTGCAAAGATGCTCATGTTGGCATGTATCAAGGAAAAAACAAGTTTACCTGTTGTTTGAGACTTCGAGAGTGGGACAGAAAGCTGTATGTGTTTGATTAATCACTGAGATATAATAAGGAAATTACATTGGAATAACTCAGTACCAGCTGGAAAGTCAAAGATAAGTCACAGACTGAAGCACAAGCTGCCCTTGATTTATGCAATCACTCACACACAGAGTGAAAATAGGTCAGTAACCAAGCTTTCTATGTTAACATGTGTTGAATTAAAAAGAAAAAAACTAATGACAGAGGGAGATTGGATCTGCCTGTGGATTTAATGTTGGTCTGGAAAAAATATAAATATGGTGAGAACGTAAAATGTAAATAGACTATGAATGATTCTAATACTGTATACATTTATGTCTGGTCATTTTTATATATTGCTCATGAAATTTGGAAGTGAAAAAATAGAATTGTCTAGCCCTGGTACAGTATTTGCAAACCAATAGCTAAATTAAAAGCTATATTCAAGAACAAATCCACTGACACATTTTCTTCATTGTATAACATTATAATGAACAAGTGGGAAAAAAAAAAAGATTATTTTCCTCAGTGAGTTTCTCATTCCTCTCTCATTTCTCTCCCTCTCTTTCTTTCTTTCTCTTCCTTCTCACATGGCTGAATACATGTTCTCGCACCACTATCCCAGCATGCTTTGCTCTGACAGCTCGCCCTGTCTGTTCCTGGAGTCTCACAGCTGGCTGCATCCTCTCAGAGACACGTGTCCTCTCTTGTCCTCCCTTCGTTCTTCTCCCGAGGCGTTCTGACCGTCCTCGTCACTTTTATCACACTTTGTTACTGTAGTTCTTTTTCCCCCGAAACTTTAATGCTATCGACTAAACTAACTAAACTAAATCTCAACAGGGTGAAATGTTTGAGACAGCAGCCAAGATTCAGTTAAATAATGAGTAATTGGATAGCAGTGATGCTAATTTTAGGGATATACTCTCTGTGCGAGAGAACAAATTTGAAGGAAAAAATTCTGGTAAACAAAACAGTGGAGTATTAAACCTCCGTCCCTCAAGTAAACAATCACAAACAAGTACAGTGTGACTCAGACATGCCACAGAGAAAGAATGAAAAACACCAACAGGAAGTAATCACTTTTTGTTCTCTTCTGTATTGATCGTATTTTTTACATATTAATTAAAGCACAAAACAAGATGGATGTTTGGTGAAAACACTAGCGATGACAGCATCGTTTTGTGTTTGTTTATATATATATATATATTATACTTTATATATATATATATATATATATATATATATTATACTTATATATAAATACATATATATATATACATAGGGATGTAAGCTCAGTAATAGTACATATCAGGATGGTTTTGGGAATTTTTGTCAATTTGTTTGTGTCAATTTGGAAACACCAATTAGCTTAATTTGCATGTCTTTGGACTGTGGGAGGAAACCGCCATACCTGGAGGAAACCCACCAAGCATGGGGAGAACATGGAAACTTCACACACACAGACCCAAAGAAGGAATCAAACCCTCAACCCTGGAGGTGCGTGGCCATAGTGATAACCACTACACCACTGTGTCACCTTAATACAATACAATACAATACAATACAATACAATACAATACATTGTATATTTGCGTTATCTTGGTTAACCATTCACAATATTTGAAGTAATTATTTTATTTATGGAAGGTTTATTGAAAGATATGTGGCATTGTTTTGGTTGATTTT
>JAQMYJ010000036.1:3083735-3096949 GCA_030014305.1 Clarias laeviceps | reverse complement strand
ATTTACACATTAAGTTTACTGAAAGTAAAAACAGTTGAAAGTCAGAGGACGTTTCTTTTTTTGCTGAGTGTATATATTTAAAGAAGTGATGACTCAATTTAATACATTGTTCAAGGTTTTGAATCAAAATCAGAAAGTAATGATGTCATCGAAAGAGGATCTTTACAAAGTAACGATACTCACAGTATTGCAATACAAACCAAATCAGCACCTAGGTATCATGATAACGCTGTCAGGCAGTCGCTAGTGATTCCCATGGCTACTAATTTAAAATTGTTCTATACAAAATGTTTAAGTAGATAAAACCCACTGAACATACATGTTGTTTATATTTCCCTGGACATGTCCAAGTAACTGCTTACAAAATTGTTAGTGAAATTAACCGACCAATCAGGTTTCCATAATCCTTGAAAGTTTCACATGCACGGAAGTGTCTATTATTTGTAGCAATCAAAATAGTTGCAGTTTAGACTCAACTCATTTGTTGTCAAACTGTCTACACACCTTGATCTAACTACTTTACCTAAAATGCATAACCAGTTGTTTGAAAGCAACACCAGTAACTAATTAATAAAACTAATAGTAACTTATAAAAGTTAATAATTTTGAGCTTTTTTACTTGAACTGACATTAAAGGTCACATATTATACTAGGGATGGGAATCTCCAAAATGTCTGTTAATCTTCTAGCTGAATTACAACTCAGATCCTATGTTATGGATCTCCTTTTTCAAATGCACTGTATCAGTATTGGTAGTTTTAAATGAACTGCTAAATGCTCTTTTGTGGGAGTGCATTTTCCCAGCCAATCAGAATGCAGACATCCATGTTCAGTAACTTATCTAGCATTTATTTTTCCCACTAACCAAAAAAGAGGGAAAATATCTGCAAGCTCATTAATTTATGACAATTTATGAGGAGGAAAAGAAGAAGAAAGTAAAGTTCATATGGATTAAAAGAGATTTCTTCTTAATAAGGACATTTAATATGAATGTTGCAGTTGTATTTTAAACGAATTTGAGAATTTACCCAGTAATAAAAGTGGTATACATGTGTTCCCATGCTACCGATGCACATAATGTTTATTTTCAGTTACAACTCGATATCCCCAAATAACCAGAAATGCTGTGCCAATGCACAATAAGAGGGCTCTGTTGGAGAGCTGATGACATTTTCCTTTATTATTAAGCTAATTGGAATAAATCCATTTTTTAACAATGCAGCGGTAATACATGCCATTAAATTAGGCGTGAGGGAGAAGTAAACAAGATCCAGAGTCAGTCTGTCTATTATCACACAAGAGAGAATATGGATCTTGTTCCATTAAAAGTCTTCCAAATGCCAGTTTCCACCAGCAGACAGGGTTTCCATCTCACTCAAAAGAAACCTTACATGTACGCAGTACAATTTATGATTTTATTTTGGTTGTATGCTTGAATCTGATTGGTCACTCGGTGTACTGTAGGCTAATATTAACGCTCTTGTTCCAATACGTTAGTGTTGCTATAGTAACGGCTTATCCACAGGTATTGAGACTTGTACAGATGATGTCCCATATTGACTAAAACTAATAATAAAAAGTTTTTTTTTTTTTTTTTTTACTTGTTTAATACAGTAATAGTAATACATATAATTGACGGGTTGACCTTTAGAATCGGGAAACATTTCGATAGACAGATATGGTCTTAGTCTTGGGGGATGGAGAGATAGAGAGATCGAGGACTGCATAAAGAGAGGAAAGAGTGGGAGGCTATCGATGACTGGTTATGCCATAACTTTAGTAGAAACAAGACACACCACAATGTCTAAATATAAAATGATAAAATGTGAAACATTTCATACATTAAAATATTAAACATTGCAATCATTGGTGTTAAAAAAAAAAAGAACAATACTCTAAAAAATGTGCTGTTATACAAAAAAGGAAGCACTTCAGGTGGAACTGATGCCCTGCTATCACATGTGCTGACATTACACCACCTGACTCATACATCCCGTTCCCAGCATGCAGCATTTTTGTATATTATTTGTTACATACACTAGAGAAATGCCCCCTTCACGGTGACTGACATTTATACATAGTGTATAAATATGTACACCCTGGTACACCCTGGCACACCAGTTTAACACTACAGGCATTTTAAAAATGCTAATCAACTTAGTCTTTGACTGTGGAAGTACTGAAGGACACAATGCTAAGATGGCTTATGTTAATTCACATGCTGATGAACTTTTCTTTTAAATGAACTCATCCATATCCTACACATTGTTTCGTTACAACTCTTACATTCATTGTGGTGAGCTAAACTGCAAAGATTTAAGTTAGCTGGTTAGCTAAAGTGATGCATAGCAGACAGCTAGAGGTTTGACACCTGCAATGCATCTGTCACTCAAATCACCCACGCCACTAATTATGCACAATTATTTTGCTTAATATTATTTTATCTGATGAGATCGTATAAAATTCTTCTCTGAACGGTTGTCATGAATGGGAAAACTAACTATAAAAACCAAAACTGTTTTATTTATTTATTTATTTTTGTACCAGGCTGTAAACATGTTTATTTCTGTAGTAAAATTGGACACTTAAGGCTCTTTGGGGATTGACCCACCTTTGGAGCCAGCTCCTAGTGGTTATTTGAGGAACTGCAATTTACTGCATTTTAGCACTTCTGCATTACCACACCAAGATGTAATGTTTTAACAACAATCAATATAAATACACTCTAAGCCAACAAAAGAAAACTCAAAAGGGATTATTTTTGATGTTCAGATGTACAGTAAGGGTCAAATACTGATCAATAAAGTGAAGAGCAATTTTTAAGACTCCAGTTAATGAGAGGATGTGAATCCAGAGATAAGAGAGCGGATTATGCTCATGATCAAAGTAATTACTTGTTTTTACAGCAACAACAACAAGTATTCCAATTTATTAATGTTTCATAAAGTGTCCTTACTCTGATAACACAATTTCATTACACATGGTCAAAAGTATGTGCACCCCTCACCCATACAGTAGGTAACTTGTGCCATGTATGATTGGATACCTACCGTAGACTAGATCATGAAGTCAGGGCTTAAGTCAGTTTGTAGTTAAACCATTTTAGCACAGTTTAAGAATGGTTTAACTAAGATTATGATAATATACAGTATATTACTTTGCTTATTAAATCTCTGTCAGTTTAAACCTAAAGATTGCTTAAATACATTTTTTTTAAATAAGAAAAGGCTAACGATGAGGCGCATGACACAGAAGTATCTAAGGTTTTTGTGAGATCTTGCAATGAAAGGGATATTTTTTATTTTTATTATTCATTTCTATTTTTATTTCTTATTTCCCTCAAAAGGAAAATACTTTTCTTCTGTGTATGTATTTCTGGTGGCCTATTGATTATCACTGTGGCTGTGCACCTCTAGGGTCAAAGGATCGATTCCCACCTTGAGTCTGTGAGTGAAGTACCCCGCCTAGTGCCCCGAGTCCCCTTGGACTGGTGCCAGGCCTCACGCCTCACCCTGTACAGGAAAAGCGCTATAGGGAATGTAAGTGAGAGAGTGCGGGGTTTTGTATGTCCTCTTAAGGGCTTCATTGATAGCATAGAATGTTTAAACAATATTTTTTTTAACTGCTACCCAATCTGTCATCCTGCCTGAAATACATGACAATCTTTGCTTAGTTTTATTTTTTTTTAGCTTAGTAGAAGTCATGAAACAAATGAATTTAGAAAATTATCCATGATCAAATAATAGCTTAAACATGTTGAAAAAAGAAAAAAAATCTTCCCAAAGAATAATCAGTCACGTACAGAAATCCGCCATATTATCAAACAATGCATCAGCTATGTCACTCAATCTGACATTCTGCATGAGATATGTCCAAGCCAAGCATACAGTCCAAATGAACTGCCATGTTTGTTCTAAATTAATGTTTCTTTCTCCTGACAAACCTGGCTCATCAAGCTGCACAATATAACAGCAGAAGTTTTTCATTTGACAGAAGATTTTTATTTATTTATTTTTTTTTTTTAGGCTTTCTTACAGCACATCAAGCAAGATATACTATACTGTAAAGCATGTTGTTCCAGGCCTTTGGCAGATGCTCTAGAAACTTCATTACATTTCACTATTATTATAAATCCTTAATTCTGCACATCGATACATGTTAATTTATAATACTATTGACATGTTTAATCCACTCACAGTAGTATTTAAAGGTCAAGTTGTATATTCACTCTCAAAAAGGGATATTGCTCTCATCCCATGACAAAACGTCTCGGGTTACTTGACTGTGACCCTGTTCCCTGAAAAAGCGGGAGATGCTGCGTGAAAATGCTATTGGGAACGCTTTTTGCGCGACTGGTTGTTGAAGCATGTGTGTCAAACACGCCAAAGTTTAGCTCATATAACCTCGGTCAGGTGACATCATTTGATTAGGTGCACCTGGAGGTTATAAATAGGCATGAACCGAAAATGGCTTCAGGTTAATTTTGTCTGAAGAAACATCCAGTCACGCGTACAGTGTGGCACTGGAGCGCAGAATCTCGTTCCCGCTTTTTCAGGGAACACGGTTACAGTCAAGTAACCCGAGACGTTCCCTTTCAAAAGCTACACTCAATGTTGCGTGAAAACGCTATTGGGAACGAGAATACCAACGCCGCCTCACTGAAAGTGTCTGGACCCCCAGGATTGTGTAGCATGTGCGCACAATCACCAAAGAGGTCTAGACCTGACTCTGGGATGCTGACTCGAGGACCTGTGAGCCCGGAGTAGCATAAACAATCAAACTATAAAAACAAATGTGTGTGGAGAGGACCAACCTGCCGCATAACACACTTGCTGCAAGGGGACACTTCTTGCCAAAGCCATTGACGATGCAAGCCCCCTAGTTGAATGGGCCCTAACTCCTAGAGGTGAAGTGTGACCACGCGCCTCGTAGGCTAGGGCAATATCATCCCTCACCCAACCCAATGTGACATTGTTTGTCTAGTGGCAACCGCCCCCCGGTTGCGGCCCCCATAGCATATAAAAAGCTGCTCTGACTTGCACCACTGGCTCGTGCGGTTGACGTAAATCTGCAGAGTACGTACTGGACACAGTAAGTGAAGTCTTTCCTGTTCCGAAGCAGTAAATGGCAGAGGACAGAAGGCTTCGAGAACAACTGGGTGCATGGTCGAGAATGGAACTTTCGGAAGATAATTCGGGTGAGGATGCAGAATAGCTTTGACCAGCTCAGGGGCAAAGTCTAGGCAGGATGGTGAGACTGACAGAGCCTGCAAATCCCCAATTCTCTTGAGAGAAATGGCCATTAGAAAAACCATCTTAAATGTCAGAAACCTAACAGGCGCTGATTTTAGTGGTTCGAAAGGGGTATCAACCAAACCCTCAAGCACAATAGCTAAGTCCCATGAAGGGACTGTTGCTCTAGTGGGCGGCCTCAACCGTTTAGCTCCACGAATAAAGCGGGCAACTAAAGGGTGCTTTCTCACAGAAACCCCATCAATCAGAACATGGCAAGCCGAAATGGCGGCCACATACATTCCGAAAGTGCTAAGACATATGCCCGAGGACAGTTTCTCCTGAAGAAACTCCAGCACTGAAACAATCCAACAGTGGTTTGCCATACACTAACTTTCAAAACCATTCCACCTGAGGGCATAAGTTCTTCTAGTAGAGGGAGCCCTAGAACTTAGAATAGTTTCTATTACATTGGCTGGAAGACCAGCATCTCTTAGTTGGTCCCCCTCAGGGGCCAGATATGAAGGATCCAGAGCTCGGGCCTGGGATGAAATATTGCCCTCTGCGCCTGAGACAGAAGATCCCTCCTGACCGGAATCGCTCATGGTGAGCCGTCGAGGAGAGATATTAGATCTGAGAACCACACTCTGGTCGGCCAACAGGGCGCTATCAATAAGAGGCGCAACGCCTGTTGATGGACCTTTGCTAGGATTCCGGAAGCAGAGCTATTGGAGGAAATGCGTAAAGACGCAGTCTGGGCCACATAGCGTCCAGACCCAGGGTAGTTGGAGGGGTCAGGGAGTAGTAAAGGGGATGTTGTGCCATGTCCTGCGGGGCAAAGAGGTCCACCTCTGCTACATAAAATCTCTCCCAGATTTGACTAACCACTTCGGGGTGGAGTTTTGATTCCCCATGTGTCACAGCAAGTCTGCTCCCACATTCATATGCCCGGGAATGTAAATCGCCCTGAGAGACAAGAACTTGTCCTGTGCCCAAAGCAGAATCTGCTGCGCTAGCTTGTTCAAGCGGCGCGAACGCAATCCACAATGGAGATTTATGTAAGAGACTACCGTGGTGTTGTCCACCCGCACTAGGACATGGTAGCCTCTCAACTTCTGGAGGAAGTATTTCAGGGCCTGAAATAAAGCCATCATTTCGAGGCAATTGATGTGCCATGCAAGAAGATGACCTCTCCAGATCCCTTGGGCTGGATGGCCATCTAAGACCGCGCCTCAACCCATGAGGGAAGCATCTGTCGTTAGCATCTTGCGACGACAACACGGTCCTAGATGGGACCCAAAGTCAGAAACCGGGGTCTGAACCACATAGAAAGGGTACGAAGCCCCTGGCGCGTAACCCTTATTTGCCTCAGGGGATTGTCCCTTGGATGAAATCCCCTGGCTCTTAGCCACAACTGTAAGGGTCTCAAGTGCAGAAAGCCCAATGGTATCACCATAGATGCAGCTGCCATAAGACCTAGGATTCTCTGAAAGTGACGAACAGTCACTTTCTGGCCTAGCTTGATCTTCTTTAGGGTACTTAGAATGGATTCAATACGTGCAGGAGACAGCTGTGCCTGCATTACGATCAAATCCCATACGACCCCCAAATAAATTGTCCTCTGAGCAGGAGAGAGAACGCTTTTCTTGGCATTGAGTCTCAACCCTAGAGATTTGAGATGAGCTAGGACGATATCCCGATGTCGAAGCTCTAGCTCCTAAGACTGAGACAAAATCAGTCAGTCTTCTATGTAATTCAAAATAGGATGCCCTGGACGTATAGGACCCAGAGCTGCATCCATGCAGTTTGTATATGTGCGGACTAGGCCAAATGGAAGGACCCGATACTGGTAAGCTTCGCCCCCGAAAGAAAACCTCAGGAACCTTCTTTGTTGTAGCAATATTTTTATATGAAAATATTCATCTTTCAAATCGATTGTCACAAACCAATCCTCTGGTTGGATTTGAGAAACAATCATCTTGACTATAAACATTTTGAACTTGAATTTTCTGAGATAGCGGTTCAACCCGCGAAGATCTAGAATTGGACGCAACCCCCCGTCTTTCTTGGGAATCAAGAAATACCGACTGTAGTAGACTGACTGTCTGTCTGGCAGGGAAACATGTTCTACGGCCCCTTTTCCCAGCAAAGTCTGCAATTCTTGTGTCAACAAATGGACTCGTTCCGGTTTCACGGAAGTGGAGACCACGCAAACTGAATTCTGTAGATTCTCTCTACAGTCCTTTGAACCCAAGGAGATATACTTGGCAGTAGCTTCCACGCTAACAGTTTCTCTGAAAGGGGCACAAGTTTTGACGCTTTGGCTAGATGGAGGGGGTGTTAGATGTTTGGCGTCCTGGAGGCGACCAAACACTTAACATGTTGCTGGAGACCCCTGCTCCCCGAAACACCAGTGGTGGCGGAGATTGGACAACGGCCTCCTGAGGGTGCCAGGAAGGAGTTCTTATTCTCTGTTGGAATTGTATGCGCCCCTCCGCGGAGGGAGGCACCCCCATGGTTCTGGGCACACCAGCCTCAGGACTTTTTTTTGGAGGAGATTATGCTCTTCATGTCCGGTCTCCTTGAGGCAGACTGTGAAGCGCAGTGAGCCGCACCCCAGTCCCTATGAGGGTGGTGCTCGACTCGCCACACTCACTTTCTGTGCTTCACGCCTCAAAGGTTCCTCAAAGGTAGCCTCACGCCAGACCTGGTTGGGACTGGGTGGGCGACGGCCCCAACTCTTGAGCACGGCGGGAAAGAAACCTTACAAGCGCTTCCTCGTAGCGCTTCACCTCCCGAAAAATAGTCCGGAAGGCGAGATAGGGGCATCAAGGAGGTTGAGCCACAGCTCTAAAAATGCCCCTTCGTCGATGGACCCGCCAGTGCTCAAGTCCTTCAGCAAGTGCAGAACCGCCATGGTGTGCAGGGCAGCACCAGCCTGACCGGCTGCTTGGAAAGCCTTTACCACTAGCGAAAATGTTAGTCTGAACGGCTTGGTGGGGAGAGTGGGCTTTATCAGTGGTGATGAGCTCCCAGGAGAGAGATAGCCCGCAAGCGTCTCTTTAATCTGGGACATCATCATATAGCCCCGTGCTCTTGCATCAACGATAGTCGAATAAATCGACGTTGATGGCATAAAGACACGGGACGAATAAGGATTACTCCATGAACGAGTCACCTCGTTATGGAGGTCACCAAAGAAGGGGAGAGACCGTCGCTGAGGCCCCACCCCCCGGCCACCCAACAGAAACCTGTCGTCTAGTTTTGAGCGTTTTTCTTTTTTTTTATCTCAGCAGAAGCAAGAGAAGAGGTCTCTTCCGCCCGATCAGAAGAAGCGCCGAGGCGCGCTTGAGAAGTGGACGCAAAAGCCTCCCGATCCGACGAGAGCGCGAGAGAAAGGAGCGAATCCGTCTCACGTGCTTCCGCCCGATCGACACGCAATCCCCAGGAGGGAGAAACAAACATGCAAACATTCAAAGCAGAAAGCGGTGGCGATCATCATCAGCGAGAAGTCTCTCACATGGAGGCAAACATCTCCTTTCTAACTCCGCCATTGTAAGTAATATGTCCTTTTACTTTCGCTTTATGCTTCTTTTCTTTTTAACTGCCGCGCAGTATTCAACACACAGATTTTTGCACACACGGACACACAATACGGTCCTTGAAGACAAAAGTTTCATGCCTATTTATAACCTCCAGATGCACCAAATCAAATGACATCACCTGACCGAGGGTATATAAGCCAAACTTTGATGTGTTTGACACACATGATTCAACAACCGGTCGCGCAAAGAGCGTTTTCACACAGTATCGAGTGTAGCTTTTGAAAGGGAACACAAGTTTGGTTGTAGATTCAGCGATACATGGTTCAGGGTGGTGCATTGCTTGCTTCACCGAGTTGCACTGCAATAAGTTTGATCCTAATGTTATGGCCTCACGTGGTGTCCCATGTCTATGCAACCATCTGGTTTCCACCAACCTGCTAAAAACATGACGGTAAGTAAACTAATGACTGTTGCCTTGAGTGGTGAATGTGAGTTCCTTGGAGCGCCATCCAGGGCGTATTTATGCTTTGTGTTCTCAGGGATAGGCTGCAAGTCCACTATGACCAGAATAAAGTGTATTCCAAAGATCAGTGAATGAATATTGACCTTAATATAGTGTACATGTTGATGCACGTGTAACAAATCAACCTCAGAAATTTTTTTATGTGATTTAATATTACATCAACTTAAATACTAGATCCTACCAAGCAACAGATTTACTTTTCTAGCTATCAAGATATTCTATAAACTTACATTTATGAGAACGTACAGACCATGTTCCTGAAATCTGAAACCTGAAATCGCCTGTTAAAATGTCAGCAAATGTTATTTGCTTGTTCACTTCACTTCCATCAAAATCAAACAGACAGTATGGTCAGACATAACAACAAAAGTGTTTTTCAATAATGTAATAATGTCTGGATTCAGCAAATTATTCTCTTCAGTCTTCACTGGATGTGTAATGGTGTTTCTATTGACTCATGATCATTTCATATAATCCACATATATTCAATTATATCACATTGTATAAGGACACTTCAACAAATATTAACACAGAAAAATTTATCAGATCCATGCTTGATAAATGTGAGTACTGACAATTTATTATGACAGTGAATGATTTTCCACCACTGAAGTACTTTAATTTACAAAAGCCTAAGGTTCATACATACTTTCTCTTAAGAGCTTAGCTAGCTATCAAGAATCTAAGAAAATGTAAACACAACCTTTGTGTTTTACAACTAGGTCCTAAGCCATGAAAATAAAATTATTTGCAAAATATACAATGGGTCCCCTACATACAAACATTCAAGTTACAAACTTTCTAAAATATGAACAAGCATTTACGCATGTTCAATTGTGGAATTTAGATCACATGTCCGGCATAGTGTCAAATGCATGCAGTTTGCATCCCAGGATGTCCAGAAGCAAGCGTAAAAGCAGTGGCGATGAATCTGGTACTGCTAAGAAGCATCAAGCAATAACAATATAAACTAAAAATAATTGAAAGAATGGCTCGAACTCATTCTTTTAACATGAATCGATCAACCATCAGCACAATTCTAAAGAAGAAGGTCAAGATCATAGAACATGCTTGTTTTATATTGTTTTACGCTTGTGTATAGCCAGTTGTGTTAGTATCCTAGTACTTAGACAATGTTTGTTGGACTTACAACCAAATTGCACTTACTGTATGAACGAGATCTCGGAACAGAACTCATTCATATTTTGGGGACTTACTGAACTGCTTTTTATCGGGGAAAAAAACAAACTGACCAATAAGAAGGCAGTCCATCAACACCTCTCCAAATAGAGCTGGTCATTGAATATGCAGCAGTGTCAAATCAGCCCAAATCAACCTGCCAATGAGGACGCAGCATTGTAAGACCCCATCCAAACCCCCCACCCCAAATGGGGCTGACCAATGAGGATGCAAGACTGTAACACCTGCCCCAAGACCTGCCAAAACAAAGTGTAATGCCCCTGGGCAGTTTAACTAAGTAACAGAAATCTGCTCGACCAATCAAATTAGAGGACATGACCTACTGTAACCCTTAACTGTGAATAGGTTATTGGAGACACCATTAAATTGTGTTAGTGCAACCTGAAACCTGTATTAATGTTATATGAGCGGCACAGTACTAGCATTCAAAAACAGCTAAACAAAGCAGTTTTCTTAAATAGCTGTGTATTGCTGTAATAAAGAATTTAAAGGTTGTTCCATGTGTGAGATTTCAAAGAAACTGATGATTTCATATAAAGGTGTCGAGCATAGTCTTGAAAAATGAGCATGCACTGGAGCTAACCAGAACAGGGTAGAAAGTAAAAGAGCAGATGCACAACTACTCAAGAGGATAAGAACTGAACATCAGATTTTGTAGGTTGAGAAACAGATATTTTACAGGCCCTTAGTTGGCTGCTTCCTTTAATAGTCCATGCCAAATATCAGTCATCTGCAACAGAGAAACTGTTGACTCAGAGACACTGACCTTAAAAGCAGAGTTGTAAAAAGAATCTCAAATTGAAAAGGTTAAAACTTTTATAAAGAAAATAGATACTGGACCATGAAAGAGTGTTATGGATGGATGAGTCTAAATTTGAGCCTTGGAAATCAAAGAGAAGGACACGTGTGAGATGTAGAGCAAATGAGAATATGCTGGATTTGTGCTTGATGCCTTATGTCAAGCATGGTAAAGGAAATGTAACGATGTATAAGGCGGTTCGGTGCTTGTAACCTAAGAGATTTATACATAGTACAGAGAATGCTAAAGACTATTTTACTTCATGCCATCATTTTTGGTCAGCGCTTGATTGGTGCAAATTTCATCATGCAGCAGGATGATAATCCAGAGCTCAGCTGTGCAAATCCTATTTGGTTAAAAATAAAAATAATATTAAAAAAAATATATGCCTGGTCTGCAAGATTGCCAGACTTGAACGCTATTGAATTTAGGGAGGAATTTTAAATATAAATACAAATTTATATCTGGAATTTAGATATTTCTTAAATGTTAAGCTCATTTGAGAAGAGCTTCACATTAAGGGTGCAGAAAAATGCCTCTGCAACTCCAAAGGCAAGAGTTAAAAATTACACATGAATATCATTAAAAATAACAGTCTTAATATAATCGCACTATAGTTTAAAATACAACCAGCAATTTTGCTAAATACTGGGTGGAAATGTGCTTTATACATGTTAGGACTCTTAAATTAAAATAATTATAAGGACTCTTAAATTAAAATAAATTAGGAAGTGAAGAGAGAGAGAGAGACATGATGTGGATTTATGCAGTTAATAGGGGCTATTATTATTATTATTATTATTATTATTATTATTATTATTATTTCACTCTTTTAACTACAAAACATTGACATTAAATTCAGGTCACTCCTCCGAAATGAAATGGCTCTTTATTATTTTGCTTAGCAATTGGACTAATGGATTTCCCCAAATTCCTGTTTTTCCAGTTCATTCTAGATGGACACACCACTACTGAACTTACAGTATGTCAAAATCTTCTGAGCGCTATGGAGAAAGTTGAGCCAGGAGCTACAGTATGGAGAATGTTGACCTAGGAGAAAACCTCCCTGAATTCACTCCATTGAAAATGACATTTTACAGCAATTCAGCAAAAATACCACAAAATACAAAAAGCCATGAGCTAGGACCAAAGGTTCCTGAAAATATTTGGCTCAGAACAAGACAACTGGCTTCAGGTCAATGCAAGGGGTCACGTTACTTTGTCCATGTCTGCCAAGAGGTCTACTTGTTATGATGACTGGGACAAGCCACGCCCCCTAGACTCATACACACTCACTGGAGTCCAAATGCTTGGAAACCATGTAAGGTACAAATTTTCACTATTTGCCCAGGAATCGGAGTGCACAGTTCTTCAGCTCTTATTTCACAACTTGCCCAGAAATTGTCTCTAGTTATATTAGCCTGTAAGCATAAAGTACACACAATCACTAGAAAAACTGTTTAATAAAATTATTTTAAAAAATCAGAATATATCAGAAATATATTCTTCCCAGATGAGCATACTGACTAGCGTGGGTACATATCAATACATCCATTGAACATCCAGCATGAATGTGTAAACTCCACACACACTGAACAGAGGCGATACACACACCCCTGCCATGGAGGTGTGAGGCAACAGCGCTGACCACCAAGCCTGTGTATACACAGATAGTTTAAATCGCCAAACTAAACAATGGCATATTTCACATCCTCCATGCTAAACTCAAATATTTATTTAGCTGTATTGTACATTGTTAGATAAGAATGCATGCACTGCCTCAACTGTTTTGTTAACTTGAGTTAAAACTTTACAAAGTCACTTTTATGCATATTTGCACACCCCAATAATTTCTACATTTCTGATTTGGACAAATTTCTATTTTCTTCTTTTATATTTCTATATTATTCTATTGA
>JAQMYJ010000036.1:3039736-3059931 GCA_030014305.1 Clarias laeviceps | reverse complement strand
TGAGAGAGGACATGAAGTTAGTTGGTGTGAGAGAAGAGGGTGCAGAGGACAGGGTTAGATGGAGGCAGATGATTCGCAGTGGCGACACCTGAAAGGGAACAGCCGAAAGACATCATACTGTAGCTCATCCATCCATGTAGGAACCCCTGTAGGTCAACTGTTGACCCTGGAGACCAATAGTGACCATTGTATTTATTCCCATTTTAACAACTGTGGTACGACCTCCGGTCAACAATCACACGCTCATTTGCACACGACAGGCAATTTGGGAAGGAAACCAAATTTTAGAAGGAAACCAAACCACCTGGAGAAAACCCACCAAGTATAAGGAGAACATGCAAACTCCATTGCACACAGACTCCAGCATGCCACCATTCTCTTTATGGAGTTTGCATGTTTAGTGTCTCGTGGCAAGAACAATACATTTCCTGCGGTAACTATTTCCAAAAATAAACCTGGTTTAATTCTAGGAAACCTGGGCACCCATGATAGCATCTCTAGCGCACACTCACTAATTCAGTAATTCTACCTTAAAATTCAAATTAATTACATGGTGAATGAGAAAAGGAGCCATTGCTTTTCTGTTAAACCTGATCGTTATCACGTATGCTTAAGATATTCTAATAAATGCTATTGTACAAGTATGTTCACTTGCAACATGCCCCCGTGACATCAGAACAGCTTCCACACAACTGAGTAACAAAAAATATCACAAAGATTTAGCTTAACTGTGGAGTTCTCCTATCATCCATTCACACGGACATTGGATGCTACTCCAGACAAAGTTTTTGATTCTATAGGACACACTATAAGTGTTAGGCCAATGTTTTTGGGGTATATTTATTCCATGGTAGGAGGCAGCTCCCCTTTTGATTGTTATCACAGTACAATTGCAAGATTCTCTCAATTCCAATGGAAATCATGTGTTTTATGTGCACACAGGGACTGGAGATGGGATCTAAAGTGAAAGCTTTGGTGGAAGCCATCTATACACCATTGATTATCTGGACTCCTTCGTTATATCTGATAGAATGTCTTTGAAAAGAAAGGTAAAATAATAGTGTCTTGTTTGCCTCCATGGCTGTAGAAAGCTTTGGTAATGGAGCTACTCTACATGCCTTTCAAAAAGTGAACAATAAGACAAAGTGCTCATAAAACTGCCATTTATATGCACTGATGGTCATCCTGGAAGGGGCAGGTTCTTATCAAATCACAGCCCCTTGAAAAATCGCTTGGCCAGCAGAATCTGGCACAAAAGGGTCTGAATATCATAGGAGAACTCATCAGAGTAGAAACTGGTAAACAGGAACTAAAGCGAGTGGATGAGTGGATGAGTGCACATGTACCCCTCTTCAGTTGCCCTTTTATGTTTGCTTGTACATGCGACTTGCATGGTTTAGAAGGTTTTTAGCACTGAGCCCCAATGCATGTTTGTAATTTACTGTAATTCAGTCTGTAGGCAGACTGTCATTGTTTCCTTTACCTCATCTTGTTTTTCATATCTTGTGGACTGAGAATGGTACCAAGAATGAATCAACTGGATATCTGGAATTTTTCAAGAAGAGTTTTAGGCAATATTCATAAATTTGGGAGAATGTCCCTCAATACCAGTGGACTATCTTACTCCAATCCAGGTGTTAATTAAGTTGAACCAATTTCTACAGTCTTATTCTTTGTCTTTTGTTCCCTTTCAGGGGTCGCCACAGTGACTCATCTGCCTCCATCTAACCCTGTCCTCTGCATCCTCTTCTCTCACCCCAACTAACGTCATGTCCTCTCTCACTGCATCCATAAATCTCCTCTTTGGTCTTCCTTAAGACCTCCTGCCTGGCAGTTCCAACCTCAGCATCCTTCTACCAATATGCTCACAATCTCTCCTCTGAACCTGTCCAAACCACCTCAATCTGGCCTCTCTGACTTTATCTCCAAAACATCTAACATGGGTTGTCCCTCTGAAGGCGAGGGGAGGAGAGGTGTGGCGAGAGGAGGTGTATGTGTGAAGAGGCACGGTGTCCAATGACGCGCACAAGCAAAGTGCAGGCTGATACAGAGAGGGAGAGAGAAAATGGATCTTTAACCTCTCTAACGAGACTTTCTTTTGCTTTACACGTGCGCACACACGTGTGTTATAATAAAGAGTACATGCGCGCTGTACACACACGCATACAAACACAAAATAAAAGATGTTTTACGCACACACATGTGGTCGCAGTGTTATGGTAAACAGTACACACGTGCACGGATGTTGATTATACCAGTAAGAGACGAGCACTAGGACCCAGCAGGGGAGACAATTACCCACAATTCCGCAGCGCAAGAGGGAAAAAAAACATTAGCTTAATTGTGGTCATGTGACGCTCGGCGTCAAAACAAGAAGCGCATGCATGATACATGATACTCGGTACTCGTAAACCAAGACTATATCAGGAGGAGACTGAGTTCTACTCATGTTATCCAAGAACAGGTATCTGAGTCTACGCTGTGAACAGAAGCAGTGATTTTAATTTTTTTTCTTATTTTTATTATTGATACAGTATCTCACAAAAGTGAGTACACCCCTCACATTTCAGCAACCACTTTATTATATGTTCTCAAGGGACAATACTATAGAAATGAAAATTGGATATACTTTAGTGAAGTCAATGTGCTTCTTGTATAGCAGATTTACTGTCCTCTATCAATAACTCAACATGCAGACTTTATCATCTAACATCGTAGAACTGGCAACGAAAATGAGTGAACATGTCCAAACTGTGTAGCACGGCCTAAATCCTCCTGGGCCTGGAATTTACCAGAGCTGCACATGTTGTTACTGGGATCCTCTTCCACTCCTCCATAATGACACACAGCACTTCGCCACCTTCCACTTAAGGAAGCCCCACAGGTGCTCATTGGGGCTCCGGTCTGGAGACATACTCGGCCACTGACAAACACATGAACATGATGAATAGGACATATAATTTGGATGGTTAACGATGTACAGCTGTTATCACTTAGGGTGTATTCACTTTGGTTGCCAGTTGTTTTGACAATAATGGTTGTATGTTAAGTTATTTCCAGAGGACAGTCAATCTGTATAAACTGTTATACAACTGGCACATTGACTACTCTAAAATAGATCCAAGTTTCTATAGTATTGTCCGTTTAGGAGATATAATAAAATGTTTACTGAAATTAAAGGAGTATAAAAATCTAAAAATGTTTGTATCATCTGCTGCAAGTCTCAGCATATTGTGCATTCTGAGCTGCTCTTCTACTCACCATGGTTGTAAAAAGTGATTATTTGGGTTAGCATATTTTTTTCTGCAAAGCTTTGATCATCAACGAAAGCACTTCTGCCTGCATTTCCTGCATCTTTTTAAACTTACAACAATTGTGTCGTGTGAAAATCATTGGTTTAATCAAGTACTCAAACTAGTTTATCTGAAAACAATAACAATAACTTACAGTAAACGTCTTGCTGCTACATGATTGGCTAATTTTTTTTAAGTCTAAGCTTAATTTTAGGCATAATTTAACCTGTTCAATCTTTGACATCAAAGAATAAAAATCATCCCAAGTCTAATATTTTTTTTATGCCAGTGAACAAAAGTTTCTTTTATCTTCTATGAACTAAAAAGAGTGTTAAATAAGGAACACGCTACATTGTTACGTGAGAACACCCATGCATGACCGAGCAGCAGAAAGCAATCAGGGAAATAAAGAGAACCATAAAGTAGCTTGACTTGGTTTATGGCTCAGGATAAAGTCCCAGAGAAAGAAAAAAAAAAAAGCCATACACTTCAATTACAATCTCATTTGAGATAACCGAGCCATATAATAATGCCATTCAAAGTCAGTATTGCTTCCTAATCAGCAGATGACGAAAAAGTCAATTCATATTTTACGAACTGTGTCACCTGAAATTCAAAGGGAACCGCAAGTTCTTCAGTTACAAATCAATCTCGCACAAAAGCCGTGAGAATTATGATGGGCCCGAGTGGTTTCAGCGGATTTGATACAAATAAAGCAATCAGAAAGGCTATAATGGATAAACCTGTCCCTCACTTTAAAGTTAATCACTTAATAACATGAATTTTCACACACACAAACACACACTTATAACATGTTCACACTGGAATCCATGGTGTTGCTTTCTTCATAAACATCTTTTATTCTTCATGCCTCTCTTGTAAGGTTTGAATAAACAGAACATGTTGATCCATTTTCTATAAAAAATTTGCTACTGTATATCAAGGCAAGGTCTGGGATTTAAGGTCTGGGTTTGACTCCCAGCCACTGCTGGGCACATCTAGTATGTCTGTCTGTCTGTCTATCTATCTTTGTTTGCATGGAATTTTTTTTATACACTGTTGCAATCTGTTGAATTTTGAGATGAACTTTGAGATGATTTTTTTTAAGGTAGATTTTTGCTGATATAAAGGTGTTTTCTATTTAAATTTCAAAACAGCTTCCCTTCTCTTCCCATGGGCAGATTACAATGAAACAAAGCCTATATGTTACCTCAAGCTTGAACAAATAGGCTACCCGTCTGAAAAACCCATTAAAACTTATGTTTTTTACGTGATGCATGCACAAACAAACAAACTTTATATTTTTTGCAAATATCTTCAATGTACAGACACAGCCAACTTTACAGTTTTATGATATGTATAGATATGCAGTGGCTGGAAGTGCGCTGCATGCAGGGGCTGGGTTATATGGGACTTAGGGTTAAGGGTCTTTACCCAACAGTGGTGACGTGATAGTGGCAAGACTCGAACCCCCACCTCAACTGCCTTAGCCGCCACTGCCACTTACTTGCTAGCTATATATTACTATAGTACTACTGTATTACATGAGCTCTGGCAGTAGATTGTTTAATTTAGATTATCTAGTTTTCTAGAAGGTACTTTTGTGCTTTTTTTTTAGTAAGCTGTATTTTTTTTCTTCTAGAGATGCGGTTGAATGAGCGATAGTTTATAGTTGATAAAATTTAATGATCACAGGAAGTGACTTATTTCGTGGTCCCACAACATTAAATGTCACTACAAGTATACAGAAAGTAAAGCACACTGTTTTTTTTTTTAATAAATAAAAAAAGCAATTGTTGAGAAATTGATGTGGTTAATAAAATTTATTTATTATAGTTTTAAACGTCTCCATATATCATTCCATATGTAATCTTTATTGGTTTAAAACCATGGCGTTGTTACTTATGTTCAGTTAAAAAGAAAAAAAAAATGTTGTGTGAGGAAACAAATGGACTCAAGAAAATAAATATATATGAGACTGAGAATGTGGATAGGTGAAACTCCAGGTCCAGTTTATGTAGTGGTTCTTGTTGACGCTACATTCTTTTCTACTGTTTTTTTTAAACAAATCTCACGTACTTGACCCTTAAAAATAACCTCAGTAATTTGGTATTTATTTTGATCTTACTGAACCATCTGCTGCAACAAGCCAAACATTTAATTTAGTAACAAAGAATTTCATTTCATCCATTTATTTATTTTATTTATTAAATTATTGCAAAAGTAAATTAGCAAAAAAAAAAAAAAAAAAAACTTGTCTAGCATCTCATTAATGTTAACATTTGCCAGAAGCTTAGAGGAAGAATGTTTAAATAAATGTAAAAACAATTGACCTGCTGGAATTCATAAAACATTGAATGATTAAGAGGAAAATGCATAAATGTAGTCAAAGCTGCATATTCTAAGAGCTGACTGGAATCTCTAGTTTAATTATTCCATTAAAAAACTAAATAAACGCACCTCTCATAGCTCTCTAAATTGCTAACTTATGCAGCTTGACTTATATAGAGCACCTATAATGCAAAATTCATTTGTCAGTCATTTTTAGACATTCTGATGGGTCTCCAGTGTCACATCCCCAGATTGTTGTCCTTTTTCAATTGTATTGGCTGAAGTTTAAACAAATCAAATAGGTTTTCCGACCATTATGACCTCATATAAGATGAGCCCCTCCCTTGGCTTGCTTACTGTTCACTGGAGTGTTTGGCTCACCTTTTTATCATTTGTAGTGGTTCAACAAGGCGGAGTGAAACATGGACACCAGGTTCCAAAGGGAAAGTGCTCGTTAATTTACAGAGTGCAGAGAAATAGGCAGTATCTCACTGTAGCACACACACACACACACACGCACTGCGATGCACTACCAGAGCCCAGAGTAGAGTAAAGTCAGTCAGAATGCGACCTCACAGTGTCGCGATCAGGTCTGGCGTGTTGGTGGGCCGAGCAGAGCAGGCCAGAAGGTGGCAGAGCGCTGTCGCAGGCCCTTGGAAGGCTTCTCTCTCCTTGGCAAAGTCTTCATAGAGTTCTTGCCGTCTGTAGGCACAGTAGATAGTCATGAAAAATAAACAGAAAAGACCTACTCACCAGACTGGGGCTGGTAAGTTGGGGCGCCTCGCCCCCTCCCTGTACACAGCGGAGCTGTCCATGGTACCAAATACTGTACATACTGTTTGCCTTTTTTTTTTTTTCTGCATGTGGATTTAAAGAGGTAGTGGCTGTCAGCCAGCCATCACAATTCCATATTTAAAATATAAGTTGTTTTGAATCCCCCTCTGACATGCTTTTTTTTTTCTGAGCATGGTGAATAAAAAGATTTGCACTAAACACTAAACACATGGCTTCACTTAATGAGGATTGGAAGAACCTAATGAGCTTCCAATCAGTAAATCAGGAATGAACAAGATTGAAATCTCAAAATTAAACCGACCAGTGCTAGTCAGAATCACTGATTGTACTGTAGGTGTATTGTGTGTTTTCAATATGTGTTTTCAATATAAACTGTAAGTGGAATTCTGTTCGATTCTTTGCACTCATTTCTGAAATTCCAGTTGATCTGATGTTAAAAAAGGCTTTTAACACTTAAGTTTTAGAATGAGAGTTGGTGTGTGTACAGTATGTTTGTGCATGTCGAACTACTTTGCATAATAAATTCATACACAATGTTACTGTTTTTGTTACAAGAGAGAAGACAAACCAGAATAGCTGCAGTGAATAGATTGCTGCTAGAGCTAATGTGCCTTGCTCTCTAAATTCATGTCAAATATTTAAATGATGCAATGTTATGATGCTTGTGATAAAGTGTTGAGAGAATCAAATCAGTGCTCATAACTTAAATCTAAAATGACTTTTGACTTGATCTCAAGTCTGCCATTTAACCACCACACCATTCTTTACTCCACTAGGTGTATAGTAACTTAGTCCTAGCAGCCCTGTAGCTGGAGTCATGTGTAAGTTTGTCAGGGTCTAGTCAAATGTCTGCAGATTAAAAACTTGAGGCATTTTGCCAGTGTTTGAGTCATGATTATACTACATGAGGAGACTAGCCAAGGCAAGTCAGGAAGAAAAGCCAGAGTTCCAAGAGACTACCTTGGGTTTTCACTGGGCTGACAGGCAGAGAGGGCAAACTTTACAAATCAATCAATAAACCTGTCTGGATGGTGTTCTGTCTCCTTTTCTCTGCGTTGTGCCCTTTGCTCTGTCTCCACACTACTGTATATGATTCATGCTAGCCTCTGCTTCTTTATACGCTAGCCATGCTGAGATCCACTGTATGTTATACAGCTACACTGCCTGGCCAAAAATGTACTGTAAGATTTCATTTAGTCACCATTCTCTTTGATTACACACACAATGTGGTGTTCAGTTCATGTGTGAACATGATTCCTCATGCTCCCAGAACAACTCTTTCACAATTTTCATCCTGGAATATGGCCGTGGTTAGATGAACCTATAAACCTTCATAGATGTGATGGGTCAGTGGTTAAGGCATTGGACAACGGCTCGGAAGGTCCCAAGTTCAAATCTGATGACCACCAAGTTGTGGGCCTTTGAGCAACGTCTTTAACCCTCAACTGCACAAATGTATAATAAGATAAAATGTAAGTCGCTCTGGATAAGGGTGTCTGCCAAATGCCTAAATGTAAATGTGATATCCTGGTCATTCAGTACATTCAGGTCATCAGGCGATTTCAATTTATTACCACATAACATTGCTGAGCCTAGACTGAAGCAACCCCAGATCATAACACTGTCTCTAGAGGCTTGTACAGAGGACACTATACATAATGGGTGCATCGCTTCATGCGCTTCCATTCTTCCCTTGACACACCCATCGTTATGGAATAAGCTCATTCTGAAATCATCAGACCACATGATTTTTTTTTTCTGCTGCTCCAAAGTCCAATTTTCTAGCTTTTTAGCAGATTTTGGTTTTCTTATGGCGCCAAATGCTAATTATGGACTCACAGCTTTTTGTTTCAATCCTGTGTTCTCATCATGTTGTATGTATGGAAATGTTCTTGCATTCACTATTAAACATAGCTCTGGTTTTTACTGTAGATTTTTTTTTACAATGCAACTTCACCAAGCATTTAAGTTCATGATTTCTTTCACAAAGTTAATGGTTCAGCACTATGCTTAAAGGTTCTTAACACAGTTCCAGTAATTTCAAATCTTTGCTTGATGCAGCTCAATAATTTGACCTTTCTGAAATGGTGCATTGTATTTATTTATATTTTTGGTTTGTTCGGCAGTGTAACATAGACATAACTGGTGGATTCTTTTATCCTTATCTATCATTCATTCTTTTTTTTTACATCCTTGAAGATTGAAGCATTACTCAGAAAAGATGAGGAATTTAAATCTAAACTTGCTAGTGTTCCAGGAAATGTACTGTACCAGCAATAAAAAAAACTGCAATAATTAAAGTTAAACCTCATATAAAGGTACATCTCAGCATTGCGTCCTGGTCCTTGAAGTTTAAAGCCACAAAGCAGCACTATAAATATGTGGAATCTAAAGATGACATCAATAAGTGATTCCAGCAAGTGCTTAAAGAAAAAAGAAAACATGTATCACAATCTCAAAAGTAATGCTCTTGGCTTCCTCTTGACATTTTGCTGTACTCTTCTGCTTTGAACATCTGCTTTTAATAAGGTGCATAATAAAAGAAGCCCTGTATGTAAGTCCATTCCTGATATCCTGCACAGAGTGACTGTGAGCTGGAATAATATTTCACTTTAATACTCAACCCTCAGGAGAGTCCTTCTTACAGAAGTTCTTATCATATATTTATTTATTTATTTATTTTTTCATGTCAGAATGTGTAGAAACTGAGGGAAAGATTTAGTCATCCATCATCAAGTAAAAATAGTAAAAAAAGAAAAAAAAGAAAAAAAAAGAAGAAGAAGAAGAATTGTCCAGGTGCCTGTAAATGTTTTAAGTAAGAAAAAGTACTTCAGTAGTTTTTAATTCTCTATGTAGATACTCTCTCCTACACTTGTGTATACAGTACACACACCCACACACACACACACACACTTTTTTATGTGGATCATCAGTCTCAAAACCGACAGTGAAAGAAAATGGGACCAACTTGCCTTTGCTTCATTCAGGATGAAAGTTTGAGTCGATAAATTGTTCTTATATGAGTTTTTCATTCTGTCTGAGACCACAGACAGCCTGCTAAAGTACTTTTTTTCTGAGCGATGTTAGAAGCGTGACATACAATACTATGCAGAATTGTTATACAGATGTAACCAAGCAGACATGGTAAAGGCTTCCTAATATACACCTAGGCTGAAGGATTGAGCTTAAATCTATAAATTAAAAATCATATTTAATGTTAAATCAAGAAGGTTTTTTTTTTATATCTCCATAAGAGATACATAAGAGATTTACTTTATCATATTTTCAGTTGGTCAAAAGTCTGTTGTATCTGGCAAAATTTAGTAGGGTGATAATTTTTTTATGTTATACATACAGAAAATGTTTGTGTCAAAGAAGCTGCTTCTGAAGTTGATGCAACATCGAAGTGACTAATCTTGCTTCTCTAAAAATTCTCGCTTCAAACAATCATCATTTAAAATGCAAATTATTCATATTTCTTTATGAGTATTGATACTAAAAGCATATGACCTGTAAAAATTGTTGCTTAATTATTATTTTTTATTTTTTTTTTTGTAAAAAGTAAAAAATCTGTAGTGTCCGTAACCAGGTCAAATTAATTTTGAAATATGTTAACAAGTTTGCATTTTAGAATAATACACTTGTTCAGGTTTATTTTCTTTTCATGTGAAATCTTAATGGGCCAAGTTTCATCTAAATGACAATTAAAGTCATTGAAATTTTTCAATTTAAATAAGTTACTGACACTACATAAAAGTCCATAAAATTGTATTTAGCAAATAGTTTATTATTATTATTTAGTTTTTTTATCTGATAAAAAATATAAATGAACAAGGCCAGCGCTCCGACCCCAGCTTCCTATTTGGGATCTTATCTTAGATTAGATTAGATTAGATTAGATTCAACTTTATTGTAATTGTGCAAATTACATGTACATGTACAAAGCCAATAAAATGCAACCAGAAGTGCATAAATGGCCTATTTACAATAAATAACAATGTGGTAAATGAGGTTATTTCTAGTCAAACATTATGAAAACTGCAAATTAAAATGTTTTGTTTTACTGACAGATAATTTAGCATCTTTCAAAAATTCAATTCCTAAACACTAGCAAAAATATATGCCAGTAGAACAAGGCATTTTTATGAAAGAAAGAGACTTGCAATTTTAGTAACATTTGACTAGAAATCCATATTTGAATATTTTTCAGTCTGTTTGTGTGAGCGCTGAGGCACCTGTAGCACCGGCCTAATGGGAGAAGAGTGAATAGTTCATGATTGGGGTGAGAGGTATTTTTGATAATGCCTCTCGCCCTTTGCAGACAGCACTTCTTGTAAATGTCCTTCATGGTGGGTAGCTGAATACCAATGACTCTACGGTAGTGCAGCTGCAGTACAGAACTAAAATGCAGTTTGTGAGGACGCTTTTAATGATACAGTCATAAAACTGTACGCAACTTGGGAACGCAACTTGGGGTTGAGTTCCAGGTTATGGTACACAGTGAAAAGGACGTATAAGAGAAGGGACAATTCACATCCCTGAGGACCTTCAGTGCTAAAGGGTAAGATCGGAGGAGGTGAGGTTGTCATACTGTATATCACAAACTAGCGTAAGTACCCATAAGGAAAGAGTTTGTAGAAATAGTTAAAAAGTTAAAGCTAAAAATAATCTGCTGATCTTTAATGTAATCAGTGATATTATTATTATTATTTCAGGTTGAAGTTCACGTACATGTGTGTGTCTTTCTGTACAGCAGAATCTCTGTCTAACTTGTTAATACAAAGAAATCACATTCTGTAAGGTTGAGTATTTACGCCTTGTTTACACTAAGTTGTCCTTTTTTGGTGGTCTGACAAATCCACTCCCTGTTCGGTAATCAGAGAGAATCACAGATGAGAAATGGAAAAAGTCGATCAGATAAAGATGAAGTTTTGTCTTAAAACGTGTTGAAATCCACTTAAACCACATCAGCGCTGTTATTTCAGCCAAAGTGAAAATTTGAACTAATCCCAGTAAAAATATTCAGTTTATCTTTTATAATTAATATCTATTGGTGCAGGTGTTTGTTTACATTGAGACAGTAGCGCATTAGGAGATTATTTTAAAGTAGATTATTAAATCCCACACATAACTGTTTATAACATCACTTTTACTCAACATTTTGATGATTTTGATGCAAGTTAAACTTCAGGTAAATATCTTAGTACTGCAAAAGTTTATTTAAATTCGGTCAATTTAAGACACTCCCACAGTTTGATGCATGCGCAGTACTCTGTAAAAAACTTACGGTTTCTAATCCGACATATAACTGCTCATAACTTTGCTTCTACTCAACATTTTGATTTTATTTGGGGCGCAGGTTCAACTTCAGTCCAAAACTAAAGTACTGACGAATTTTTATTCAATTCTGTCCAGCCAGTTGTGTGTGATGCTGTGACAAAATCTGACTGGACAGGCAAACAGACAGACAGACAGACAGACAGACAGACAGACAGAAATTTTTCAGAGACTGGTTTCTGGTCCTCCAATGTATGAAACATAAAGATACCATTGAAAGAGGGGTTCTGACTATTATACAGACTATTTCTATTTCTATTACTATTTCTTTTATTTACTGTATTTAGATAAAGGCTTCTTATCAAATGCATTGTTTTAGTCATTCTTACTATTTATTTATTATAAGCTCTTGTAATACATTTATGTATCTATCTATCTATCTATCTATCTATATGGATCCTTTATGTGCTTTTATTCGGAGAAATCTGTCCCACGTCACTTCCTGTCATTAAGCAAATTATTTGCAAATGCATGCGTTAACATAATCTAAACATCACAAAAGGTTACACTCTATATTTAACCTTTATCATTTACTGAAACTGATGCTGCGTCTTCCTGGAAAAAGGTTTCATTAAAATGGGTCATGAAAATGAATGCAGTGATTAGTTTGACCTTGCTTCATTATGTCATGCATAATTATAGTATATAAAAAAATTATAGCCACAAAAAAAATGTTCTAGTACAGAATCCAGCCCTTATGGTGTATCTGTAAGTAAAGCACAAGAGTGCTTTCAAATGTGTGTTTTCTTGCCTCGCTTGTGGGTTAGCTGGAAGAATTAAACTTTTGTTCATCTGTTTGAGTTGATTGAGTATGAAACCTCATAGCGTCATTTTTTTTCAACTGACACTGATGATTGCCTCAGTTGAAAACCTAATTATGCGCAAAGTTCCACCCCAACGAGATGCATTTCAACCCTCGGTAATGCAATCTGGATCCAGCTGATTGATTGACTTTGAAGTCAAGGGTCACAAATGGGTCTCAATTGCCCTGATCAAATCGGTTATTTTTTCAGCACAACGCTCAGGTCATGACAGATTGCCGGTCACGCCATGGGGCAGTTCTGGGGCTCCAGATGTGCATTACGGGACTGTGGGTTTATAGCTAAATGCTAACACATGTTCTCCGCGCCCTCCCGGGCAGGCACAGCAGGAGGAGGAATAGGTTGTCCTCCTACATCCGGCTGTCTCGAGGGAGCAGGAAACCTGGAACCCTGGACCGCTGTGTGTTTCCCATGTCAGCGCGCTCCCTTAACATGTAAATCACCGCTGTTTTTACATTCCCTGTAAAACATAAATGTATGAACGCAGTCTCCGGTTCAGGCTCGGTCAAAGTCGTGCAAGAAGGAGGGAGGAAGAGAGGAATGATTAGGTCTGGAGCAAGAATGTGGAAGGCTGATGAAAAGAGGGTAAGGCACAGAGGATGAATAAGGTTGGGGAGAAGTGCAGGAAGGAGGGGTGTGGGGGGCGGAGGGGGGTCAGGAAAATGGGAACAGAAGGAAGGATTGGGTGAAGGATAGCATTTACCTTTTCTCCTAGAGAGATAATAGGCTCTCTGGGGCGCTATAAAAGTTTCATTCTGCCCCACCTCCTGGCAGCCAAGAATAATGACGGTGGCGTTTCAGGTCAACAAGGTCACAAGAGTGAAGACTCGCAGCACAAGTGAGCAGCCAGCCAAGGCGGATTTTGACAATGTTTTTACAAAGCAGGCGGGTAAATATGTCTGCTGAATGACCATTGTGTTTTGAGTCATTTTTGAAGGATGCAATTTCTTCAGCCAGGGTCACATTTATCATATACAGTAGGAGAACCCAAAGCAGGAAATTGCCTTTAATGGCTTGCTTGGAAATGTGTCTGCTTTCCCCCCCCCCCCCATATATTTAGGATGTACCTCATGGGTTCTTTACAGCCTGAACAGGAGAAAATGAAAAAGATTTAAATTCATATTACGTTTATTTCTATCTAATGCAATCTCAACCGGCTCCTTATGCAGTACGATGAAAAACCAAATCGCACACTGAGCACTTTGTCCTGCTGTGACTCAACAGGAGATCAAGACAAAAAACATCTTCAGGTTAGTAACCAGAGGAAGAAACAGTTAATGTCGCAGTTCTGAATGTTTTAGTAATATGATGATTTTCCCATTTGAATTCACTACAGTGACGATACTGTATTATCTTGTGTCACTAACGCGAAAACCTTGAGAAATTCGTTCTTTTTAAAAGAAACTTATATATTAAATCATTTGTAAATCCAGTTCCTTTGAGGAACACAGAGACATGCTTGAAAGCAGCAAGTCACGCGGGCATCAAAAAGGGAAACGAGGCCATGGGACCATTTGTTTGTCAGTAGGGGGGGAGCGGTGGTCATGCTGAGAAGAAAAAGATTCGAGTAGCGAGAGCTCTCCGCTTCATTCCGCATTCTTTTTGATCCCGTCACTGTGACCAGCCCGGCGAAAACTATTTCTGACTTGACCTCATGCTTGGGAGAACTTGAGAGATTATAAGCTCTACTGAGCTCTACTTATCTACTAGGAGATCTTCTGGCGCATGGATGAATATAATCAATGATTGAAAAGACGCCTTGACACCTAGGATAAATAAATAAATAAATAAATAAAACTACTCTTACTCCGGAAGATGAAAATAGTGATATTATCCCTGTTAAGTTTTTGAGGGGTTCGATTCTCACCTCCATTTTGATTCTCACCTCCATGCTTTCCCCATGTTTCATGGCGTTCCTCTGGTTCCTACTCCGGTTTCCTCCGACAATCCAAAGATGTGCTTAGTGTTTCTAAATTGCCCGCAGTGTAAAACCTGAGCACTCCGTCATAGTGTGCACCCTGCTTTTTGCCCTTTGTTCCCCCGGGATAGGCTCCATTTTTCTTAAACCGCACATTCCCAGCTATTTTTTAGTAATATTTTTAAACTATGATGGTTGTTTAAGTCAAACCAGGACTGTTGATTGTGCAGAATAAAAGAATGCAGACAATAAAACCTTATTTATTTTTCTATGTAATCTCCTGCTACACTAATGTTTCATTAGTGCTTGGATACCACCATGGTGGAACGTTTACAAAGGTTTCTTGCTTGCTTCATATCTGAAATGCTGGCCTCCCAGGAACTCCTTTAATGGCTCAAACATGTGGAAATGGATTGGAGTGAGGTCAGGACTGTACAGGGTTTGTGACAGTAACTCCCAAGTAAGTTCCTGTAATGTGCAAGTGGTGTTGGTGAATGATTATGTGTGTACAGTTCACACAGACAGATGCAAGTTGGCAACAAGTTATCTGTTGATTTTGAAGGATCAGGTGAATGTTCACGGGAACGACTGCAGTGGGCTCCAAGCCACCTTGGCCGGGATCGGCATTCATGAACATACGGCTTTCTTTAAAATGTTTGCTCAAATCTTTTACTGTGGCTAAGAGTCTCCTCTCTGTACTGGTGAGGTCTTCTCACCAAACGTAAATAATTCTTTGATTGTGTAAAGCTGCTTTGCGACAATGACAATTGTCAAAAGTGCCATACAAATAAAATTGAATTGAATTGAATTTTGTAAATGTCAATATGTTTCACGCTTTCATTCACCATACAAGTGGCAGTTGGACCTGAATGTCTTTGTATTCATGAACAATTCCATATTTATATTTCTCCCTATTTTATTATTTTATTTATATTAGTTTATATTTAAATGATATAATTAATTCTAGTTAAAGTTAGTCCCATCCACATGGTAAAACCACAGCTTGACATGTTACTTCTCTATCCTGAAGACTCTTTGTCATTGTGTCATTGTGAGAATTGTTAAAAGCGTTATACAAAATTTTAATTGAATTTAATTTCCTTTAACACTGCAAGCAAAATACAATTTGTCAAGTGAAAACAGATTGAATATGGGCAAATTGGTCTAGGCAGATGACAGTGAATGAAATATAAGATTATAACCCAATTTCGAAAAAATAATAATAATTTAAGCTGAAATTGTTTGTTGTTGTTGTTGTTGTTGTTTTTTTGCACTGGTAGACAATTTTCCTCATTTTAGGCTTTTATTGCTATTTGCCAATAATACAATTCAATACAATTTCAAGCTTGAAATGAGTAAACATTGATAGAAAATGGCTTAATAATCTTACAGTTGGTTTATTATGAACTCATAATAGGACATCTTAGGTCAGTGTGAATCTAATCAAGAAATATTCACTTGCTAAGACATTGGATTCTAAAAACTCATTTACTCACAAAAGAGTTACACACATATTATTTTGTCCATGTACTGTACAGTATGTAGAGCACCTTTTAAATAATCAGACCAGATTTAACAGCACTGTGGTAAAATTAATGAGATTCATTATTTCAGGATGTCTTTGAGAACATCAGAGCTTTGTCATATTTGAAACATTAAAGCCTCGTCTTCTGAGAAGCCTACAACTAAAAACTAATACTTGGGATTTTAGATAATTTAGATCATATCTGTGAAGGCTAAACCTATACACCTGCAGCTTAATGTTAACCCCTGACTCTGATTCTAATGTTCTACAACTCCTTGATATTTGGCAAATTTCCATAATCCTTTCCCACAACAAATACTTTTGAAACTTAT
Organism: Clarias laeviceps; assembly: GCA_030014305.1. NCBI lineage: Eukaryota > Metazoa > Chordata > Actinopteri > Siluriformes > Clariidae > Clarias > Clarias laeviceps. The sequence continues at coordinate 3,043,579 of JAQMYJ010000036.1, read as the reverse complement.
TGAAACATTACAATTTACAACATACTGTATACTAAGTGCTTAAAGCTATTTTGACACAAACTACTCAAACAGGGCTAAATCTCTCTGTTAACAATGACAGATGAAAGTCCTCTGAAGGTGGAATCTGGCAATTGTTCCTGGGACAAATCAATTGTGCCTAATGTGAAAACGGCCTAAATCCTGCAATGCATTTAATGTTCTGACCTTTTTTCAATCGTTCTATCATCAACTTTTTAAGCAATTTGAACTACACTAGCTAGTGCTTACATTGGATCAGACTACATGGGCCAGCCTTCACTCCCCATGCGCATCAGTGAGCCTTGGCCACCCATAACCCTGTCTCTGGTTCACCAGTTCCTCCTCCTTGGACCACTTTTGGAATGTCCTGACCACTCAGACCAGGAACATCCCACAAGAGTTGCAGTTTGGGCTTGCCTTGACCCAGTCGTCTGAACGTCACAATCCGTCTCTTGTCAAAGTCACTCAAATCCATACGCTTGCTCTTCTTTTCTGAATCTAACACACCAACTTCCGGGAGAAAAAAAGTTCACCAGCTGCCTAATACAGTATATCCCACCCACTTCCAGGTGCTGTTGTAATGAAATAATCAGTATTATTCACTTCACCTGTTATGGCTGGTTATGCATGTTAATATTTTTGTTTCATATTCCTTTGTTCTTTGTGGGGTCATGGTTATTTATACTTGTTGTTGGTTAATAGTCAGCTAAAAAAGAATATTTGACGAGATCATTGCAACACACATGCCATATACAGTACAGTACTTGCAGCCAAATTGCCCATGCATGTGGTCTGTACATGCACAAACTTTTCTTTTCTCAAAAAGTAGCCAACAGTTTTATTGCCACAATATGTGGCTTCTAAATTTCCTCCATTTTTACTTTGAGCTAAAATGCATCAGAAAAATAAGCACACCCTGGGGGGATAAGTTAAAAGTTCAAAACATGAGAAATTTAGGTAGTGTGTACAATGATGTCAGAATCCCTGCAGAAGCTCAGCAGCCATCGATTTTCACATAGCACAATAGAAGTTTGTAGAAAAAAAGAAAAAGTCCAGGTAAACACAGCAATTCCACAGAATATTTCCAGCAAAAAAAAAAAAAAGCAGGTAGAAGTAATGAGCTCACTGCCTGGGTGTCTGGGAAAGTCTTTATTGAAGCGCACATGTGCTTTGTGTTACGGAGAAAGAGCCGGTCGATACGTGGGTGAGCTCCAACAACAATAAAGCCGAACTTCATCTAGAACCAGACTCATGTAGATCATTTCATGATGAATTTTAACTTTATACTTCATATGTGAAGCCAAGTCTTAAAATTGTTTTATATTTTAAATCCATTTGTGATTACGCTGGGCTTCATTTATCAATCCTTTTAGTCAAGTTTTGTGTAAACATTTTAACTAAAGAGCATTAAAACATTTTAACCCCCACCCCCACCCCACCTACCCCCCTAAATACAATGATCACCATTGGCCTCCATGGTCACTAGTTGGACTACAGCGGTTTCTATACAGATGGATGGATATTTTTCTACTCATTTTGATTCTTCACTATAATAAAAGTGCGTAACTGTGTAAATAAATATTCACCCCAGTCTAACATTATAACTGGGACTGTATTTAATTTTTGAGAGTTTCCTCTAAATGACTCTTAAGCAGGATATGCCTAATTTTAAACCCACCTCTTTTCAGTTGCATTCATGTACTGTATAATAAATATCTTTGAATTTGGAAGGTCTTGGGTGAAACAGCAGCTTGGTTTAATCCTGCTGTCAAGCTCAGAACAGTAACCATTAATACAGCTTCGAGATGAAGTGGAGGAGGAAGAAATATAGACAACAAAGTGGTAAAAAAAAAATTATAATAATGCCACAACACAAACACTATGAAGCCTGAGTGGGCAAGAAATGCAACTGTCAGAGAGGTGTCCAAAAGTTCATCCACTACCCCACAGGAGTTACAAGAACTATTTTTGCAGAGTTGGAGAAAATATGCATTGAGGAATAAAAAAAAAAAAAAAACAGAAATCAATAAATGAAAAGCTCATAGAAGCACATTTGAGACAATTCAAATCTGTAACTGCTGCAAAACGAGGGATAAATGCTTACTAAGAGTTTTTTTGATTTCTTATTGTATATATTTATAGGGATATCTAAATTATTTCTTTTTCTTTCTGCAACAATCTTCAAAATCGTAAGAATTGTCTTTTATTGTCTTTCCATCTACTGTATATAGAGTGAAATGATACAGCAGTCCCTCAGGACCAAAGTGCAACATAAAGCAATACAAAGTTACACAAGTCTATACAGTACATAATTGTGAAAAACATATAATACAACTTCCATCCATCCATCTGGAACCTCTGTAGTCCAACTAGGGACCGTGTACATGTTTACAATCACAAAACAAATGGTGTGTGCATATTTAGGTTGCATTTAAGTTTTGTGCATTAACATTTCACAGTTGTACAGTATGTATTCAAGTTTTGCAGTTCTGTAGTGTCTTTGTCTTTCACTTGCTCACCCTTGTTTTGTTCATGTTCGTGGTTCATGTCAACAGTTCCTGCCTTTGCACTCAGAGAGTCTCAAAGGATGTAAATATTGTTCCACATTTTCACAGTTTTCATGAATACTTCACTTCTTATGTAAGCAGTACTGTGAATAATTAAAAGAAAATGCATTTGTTCGTATAGAATGTCAGTCTGTGGTCCAGGGCTGCTAGTTCTGCTTGGGTGGAAGCTTGAACCAGAAACCAACTAATAAAACCATAAGCAGAAAGCTAGAGAATATTACGAGCTGGTTGGGGATGAAATTACTGTAGGAATTTAACCTTACAATCTTCCTGTGCTTTATAACTGATTCATTGTCCTGCACTCCACTTCATCTAATCTTTCACATAATGCTAATTGCGCTTAATGAAATATGAAAGCTGGATTGAGAGCGGGATTATTTGAGCTGTGCTTTCAAGTCGAGCCTAAAACAGTGGATGGCACTCAATAAGGCTCCTAATTCGCCGGCCACAAGCAACGTAATTAGGATGATTACTGCTTTGTGGGATCATCTGTTGCTGTGATACCATCTAATTAACCTATTTCCAGCTAGCCGTGTGCATTTATAGCCTTAATGAGCACTTTCAACGTCAACTGAGGAAAAATCATCGAACAAAGCCTGATCCCCGGTGGCCTGATTTAACAGATACAGAGGGTTATGTTTCACACTCATGATCTGGAAAAAAAGACAGAAGGGACAGCTAATGACAAAATCTGGTCATTTCCGGACCCTTTCTAACTTGTTATGTGCTCTCGAATGCACAAAAGTGCCGTAGCTCGAAATGTGTCTCAGAGGCTTGTGGAGAGATTGTGTTACACAGCAAGGATAGAAAGTGATATGCCAGCACTTAAAAAGTGTGAATGAAAGTCGGAAAAAAAACATTTATGCTAATCATGCAAGCGTATTAGTTGTGCCACCACTTCTTCTTTTTTTTCCATTTTCTATTTGTAGTTGTACTGATTAAATATTTAATATTTATTACTGGACAACATAGTCTGTTTGCTACTCTCATTTTTTCTCATTTGCTTTTTGCCTTCTAACTGGTGGCAATCGGTTTGTGTAAACTCATAATGAATGCCATGTCGCAAAAAGAGATGTGTGATCATCTACTGTACTATTAAAAACGCAAAATTCTTTATCATTTATCTACTCCATGGGCTCTTAACTTGCCTAAGCCTGATAATATGAGAATGGCTATGACTTACACTACCGTTCAAAAGTTTGGGGTCACTTGCAAATTACTTTGTTTTTGTTTAGTGATTTATTTTCTACATTCTACA
>JAQMYJ010000036.1:3004898-3018009 GCA_030014305.1 Clarias laeviceps | reverse complement strand
CTCAACCTTACAGAATGTGATTTCTTTGTATTAATAAGTTAGACAGAGATTCTGCTGTACAGACAGACAGACAGACAGACAGACATGTGCATGCACTGAAATAATAATAATATCACTGATTACATTAAAGATCAGCAGATTATTTTTAGCTTTAAACTTTTAACTATTTCTACAAACTCAAATGACGGCTACTTATGCTAGTTTTTGATAAAATACAGAAAGTTTGCCTGAAATAAGCTGAAATCAGTGTAATTCTATAGTACAGACTTAGTTATGTAGATGTACCATTTAAAATAAAAACTAAATGTGTGCAGAACAGCCTTTTTACAGGAAACACCACGGCTTGTTCTCTTTTCAGTAATGAAGCATTTGTTTAAAGCACACACTCCAACTCCACATGAATTCATCCAGCAATATTATAACCAGAAGAACCATAAAAAAAAAAAATCCACTTTTGATTCTAGACCTTTTTTTTTTTTTTCTTAATGCAGTGCCTCCAACTCCCTCAGCAGCCATTTTCAATTAATCCCTCTGTGCCTAATGTTCGGCCACATTGAACAATCCAGTGAATTGTTATGGGTTTTCTGGCTGGCACAGGGACTCTATTAATGATTATAAAATGGAGCTATACCACTTCAGAAGAATTTATTACTTCATACGGATTTCTTGAAGTTTGATGCTGGATGGGCTTTTTTTTTTTTCCTTTAGCTCAGGCTAGCCATAATGGGTCCTTTGGCGAAACTATAAAGGGACAGCCGTTATCTTGGTTTAATGATGGCATGAATTTGCACTTCATGAATGTTGATATGGAACAGTGGGAGAGCAATGAAATATCTGAAAATTTTTAAATACAATTAAAGAAAATAAAAAGCAAGCAAGGTTAAATAAGAGTGATTAAATGCCTTTTGGGGAATTTACGTTTATAGATTAAAATCAAACATGTGACTCCTGTTTGTAAATGCTTCTTTTTTTTTTTTTTTTAGAAATAAATTGAGACACTGTGGTAGAAAGAAAATAGAGGTACAGTACAGTACATGCAAAGGTCCTTTTCCCCCTCAGGCCATTCGAGGAGCGCTCTTTCTCTCTCCCAGTCGATCCCCTCATTATCTCCTCTCTCTCTCCGCGGAGTCGCCGTTTCCTCATGACCATTATGCACCGCACCTGCCGAGTGAGCCGTCTGTACCTTGCAGTTATGCTATCACACGCTAACTAAACACTCTCTGCTGCCTTAAGTACAGCCATGGTCCAACTACCTGTATGGGAACTCTGCTTATACTCCACTGGCTGGACTGCAGTAGGCTACGGCACAGGCTTCTTCTTGGAGCCCAGTGTGACTTAAACCTTCCATTATTTCCAGGAATGGCATTTGGTAAAGATATTTTAAAAAATGCTCAAACACCAGTACGCATGCGGTCTCACAAACCAAACCCAGCACTCGCCTCGGGGCATCGCACATTGCAAGGAATGATTGAATGAATGTGACATTTAAGCTGCCAAGCTGCAAGTAGAATTGTATGTGTTCCTTCCTCCATGTATTTACACCTTCTCTGCATAAGCGTATACGTAGGTCTGAGTTTATAAAGTCATGGCTTCATGGGTTTAACAACATGATTTGAATATGACCAGGCTAAGGATGGGAAAATGTTATGTTTCTATACAGCATGATGGCTCTAACTTGCACTATAACCTTTTATTACACAGATTGTAAACATATTATCGAAGTGCAACCGATGTGGGAAACACATTACTACCGTTTTTGTTTTTTATTTTTTTATTTTTTTGCTGTAAGACAGATTTATTTTTAATTTTCTGGGCATTATGCAATAGTTATTTTTGTGCTCAGAATTGAATGTTCTTGTGCTGACTGACTGAAGGAAGGTGTGACAGTACATGACTGACACTCTACAGAGGCATATGAAATTCACAACGTGTCCCATCATCATACTGTAGTCTGCTGGGTTATTTTTAAATCTCAGAAGTTTGGATTTTAGACTTAACTTGTTGGGTCGAGTCATTGGGATGAAGTGACCAAAATTGGGTTAATAATAGGAATCTTTGCATTCTGGCCTGGGAACATGGATTTTTAATGCGTAAAATAAAAGAAAACAATATATATATTGTTTTATTTGATTTTTTTTTTTTTAGTAGCAGGCAAGGAACCCAACACTGAGCCCAAATGCCCCTGAGCTGTTAACGATTAATATTACTTCTAGTTACATACAGTACCTCTCATTTTTTTCAGGAAACAGTATTTTATTGGTGTCTATAGCCATTAAAGTTTCACTTAGACTATGTGGACAACATCCTAACCCAAACTCATTGGATTAAAATGCCCCATGCTGGTCCATATTGGATTTCACAAATAGAGGTTATTTTAAAATTGCAATATTTTAGACTGCATTTAAAAAGAGTTCGCCAAAGTCAAGTTTACCTGGCGGATTCTTGTGATTCTTGAGTTTCAATCTCTATTAAACACCACCACAACAAGCTTTTGTTTGAATATTTACATGGGTGAATTCCTTCCTAAAGGCAAAACCCCCAAAATAGCACCTGAACAGCGCTAAGCTTTACTGCAACTGACAAAGGAATCCAGGATGGCACTGAGACTGGCGGCCGTATTAAAAGCTTTCAAATTATTTTCTTAAACTCGCTAACAAGACAGACAAGCATATGCATTTCCAATCAGCATTGTTACACACTACACTACTGCACATTATATTCTTCTTCTTTAAGCAAATTTATTGTGATATTCAAACACATTGCAACTGTGTAAACTGTAACATGACAATAAGTATCAATGTGTTCACCAAAATTATCTCAGAAAACCACTGTAGAATGATGAAATTGTAAGGGTCGGAAATATTACTTTTATCATAAATTCTAATAAATCGACAAAATCTTGAAAAAAATATTATAATGTAGTTGCTATTATACCATTACAGTTAACCTAATAAAAGACGAAGGAGATAAAGATGGCAATTTATTTGTTTGTTTGTTTATTTGTTTGTTTAATTTTTTTTTACTAAGTTTAAAATATTTTGTTGGCAGATAATCTTTATTTATTTATACAAAAAAATAGTCTTATAAGTAAGAAATATGTATATAAATAATAAAATATTGATATAAATAATAAATATTAATCATATATTAATATTTATATACTAAAATAGGAGGTTTGTAAAAATGCTTAAAAGTATGTTTAATAAGGCACACACACGCACACACACACACACACACACACACACACACACACACATACACACACACTTCAGTCTTATAGCATCTTTCTTGAACATGCAGTAAAGATCATTATAAGTTGTAAATTAGTTCCTACTAGCATTTTATACATTAAAAGCTAACACATTTAATTATCTACTTTACATCCGCTGCTGCCAGAAACACAATTTTGCGGTGTAAATTTCACAGAGATCACGGATTTTTAAAAATGAGGTCAAAAAGTTTTTCTTCAGTGACACTTTGTGCAGAATTTCCTGAACACAAGCTCTTGTCACATATTAGTCTGATTCAGACTCAATCCGTCTATCATTTTAATGACCTGTCTGTACGAGCCTCAGTGCCACCCATCCAGAGTGCCACTCCGCAGCTCACTCCTTTGAGATGATTTACACAGCAAAATGGCTTTTCACATGACACGTCAGCCTGAGTGACATTTGCTTGGACCTGTTATTAGAGCTGTCATCGTTACCCTTTTTTTATTTTTATTATGTACAAATAGAAATTTGGGTCTACAGACTTTTGTTTTGTATTTTAAACAAATGAGCAATCTGTAGTGGTAAATATGTCCATCCTGTGTTTTGCTTGCATGTCTCGCCTTCCTGTTATTCTACAAGACTTTAGTTTGGGCCACAATGAGTAAATTCCGTGCCAGAACCAGTGACAGTCGGGGTTTAGAAATAAAATAAATTCAATCTTTCTTACACACCAAGCTGAACATAACTTTAGTAAACAGGTTACAGCAATAAGGAACTCTGTGTCGTTCTCAAAAGCTTCTCGACCCACACGCGGTATCCAATTTTACTGTTTGCACTCCTTCATTCAGCTCAGCCGTTCCCAAACTTTACAAGACACAATTTTAAATGTGAAAATCTTCTGCAGTCCATCCTAACCTTTAAATCACAAATCTGATCAAACCAAAAGACTGAGATTTTTTTAAATCCCATGTTTTTGATTTATTAGTTCTGGTTACTTTTTAAACGCAAATACTAAATCAGAAATATTTATGGGACTTTATAAAAAACTAATTACAAATTTTTTAAATGTATTTACTTATTTGTTATAATGACATTTTTCTGCCCACCAGGAGTCCCCGTACCTTATCACCTTATCACCACTTTCCATTCAAGGCTGCTGTCTACAGGCGAGGGCCACTATGATGACTGCCATGATCTCGCATCACAATGCACGTTTGCACACTTCTGCCCACACTGTCGACACTTTGTGTTAAAGCAGTCTCCCTATAGCCCTGATTTCGATCCATCGCACTTTCCAATGTTTGGTCCCCTGAAAGCAGCCGTACGAGGACGAAGATTCACTTTTGTTGAAGAAGTGAAGACAGTGGTGCATTCATGGCTCGCAGCTCAGCCTGAAACATTTTTAATGAAGGAATATGAAAGCTTCTTTTATTATTATTATTATTATTATTATTATTGTTGTTATTTTTCCCTGATTTTCTCCCTATTTTAGTCATATCCAATTCCTCCCCGTGGGGGCTGAGGGGGGCTCCCACATTAAGGCTACTACTTCTACTCAGTCAGGAGGGCCAAAGACTATCCCATGATTCCCTTATCACCCTAACTGAACTCACTATCTCCGGATGACAGGGCGACCCTGCACCACTCGGAGGCCCGAATAGCAATCTTCTTGTCAGATGTCGAAAAATGATGTATTTGTCTTTTCTAATATTTAATTTAAATAAATTCTTCAGCCAGAGTGCATATAATTTGGGACTCACCCATGTGTATAAACCTACAATACATTACTTGTGGTTGTTGTCATGAAAATAAGTGCTAGTCCGTGTTATAGATCAGAAATAACGTTTGCAAATTCCTTATTAAAAAGGCACAGACATGCTAGCTGGCTAAACACTCATTTAGCGTCTGGGTTAGCTTGCTAATCTGTTGTCTCTCATTCAAATGCAATACAAAAGGAATGTTTTTGGCCTAATTCAAATTTTAGCAGAAAGAAGAACATGGGGGCGGCACAGTGATGTACTGATGTCCCTGCGATGGATTGGCACCCTGTCGAATGTGTACCCTGCCTCGTGCCCTAAGTCACCTGGGATAGGCTCCAGGCCCTCCGCGACCCTGAATACAGGATAAAGCAGTACAGAAGATGAGTGAGTGAGAAGAACATGGTCTTTCAAAAAATGGTATATGTTCCTTTCAAAAAGGAACATATACTGTACATATACCCTTTCAAATCCCAGCAGCGACATCACTGCTGGGATTTGCTTTCATCTGTATGTCTCATGCACGTGACCTCAGCACGATGCATCTATCTATCTATCTACAGTATCTATCAGGGGAGAACCATTAACACCATGGAAACTGATACCTAATTGATTATGTGTGTTCTCTTAATGGGCAATAGAAAAAAGGTTGTACATTTGAATATTATTATGATTGACTAGTGGGTATAAAGGGGAACAGATTTGACATTAGAGGTGGCAGTACAGTATATGTAAGACAATGGGCAGGGCAATGGTAGATCAAAAGGTCATAGGTTCAAACCTCATCACCACCAAGCTACAGTACCACCGCTGGGCCATTGAGCAAGGATGTTAATTCTCAACTGCTGAGGCTGGAAGTCAGTCTGGATGAGTGCATCTGCTCAACACAGTAAGGGGGCATGAAAGAAAGAGTGTGTTTGTGATTGAGTTGCATGATTGTGAGTTCTACTGACATACTGCTTATGTGGTATGGCTTCGGTTAGGTGATACGGCTGTAAGAAATCTATTGTTAGCTATTGTGACGGGAAAGACTTGTTGTATGTAATTTATGTAATTTAATTTAACTTGTTCCTTCATCCATGAACTGAACCTGTGTAATATTATAACCTGAGCTGAACAGTGCATGTAATATAATATACTAAATGCAATTATACAAGATGTGGTGTTGCTCAATTTTTTCATATTTCTTTTTTTTTTTAATGGGAGTTTAAAGATAATCCATATATTATGAGCTGGTGAGCTGCATGGATTGGAGAGAAAGAAAAAAAAAGTTTGAAATGAACGTTTCTCTCTGGAACAAAGAATGGTTATGATTGCAGCGTTGTTTTTCTATGTTTGTGTGTGTGTGTGTTTGTTCCTGGCATAATACCGCTCATATCCGCTTGGTATTCTTGTCTCAAAACCTGTTCTCTGAGCCCTGATTATGAGCCCTACTCACAATACATATAAAACAACTACAAGGTCAAATTGGCCACACAGCAATGTCTTTGTGGTCTGGGACGGCGTGCTTCATTTCTCCTCTGTTACAGAGCTCAGGCTCGAGTTTTTCCCATGACCCGTGAGATAATGATGCCGACTTTTCTCGCTTGAGCAGCGTTGCACTCATCATATCCTTATGGTAAAGTGAGCACTGGAATAAAAGTCCCTTCAAACTGGGAATTCCATCATAATTGCTTGCAACAAAAAAAAAAAGGAGCGGACGATCGGGAATTGGGCAATAGATGTTCAAAAAGAGCTGAAAAGAAAAAGAGAGCACGGTTCTTCCTTACTGCATGTTGCTTGCTTGAAATCACAATGTGTGAATCTAATGGTTGTCCTCAAAAAGTGTGAGATCACTTTGATTTTCCATCTAAACATGCTTTTACAGTATCTGAAGCTCATGACCCCTATTTGCAAGATTTTATGCATTGAAATGCTGCTACATGATTGGGTGATTAGGTAATTTCACAAATGTTATTAGGAAACAGATGAACCTCCTGCAGTATTAAATTGGACAGAGTTTATAAAGCACTAAAGGTTGTGTATATCAATCTAGATAAAGATGAGAAGTGATAAACGGGGGCATGTGTTTAGAATACCAAAATAAAAAGATATGTTCTGAACACTATTACAGTCTCATCAAGGTTCTGTTATGGCAGCGACATCACTGCTGGGATTTGCTTTCATCTGTATGTCTCATGCACGTGACCTCAGCACGATGCACCTTGAACCAAAGCATTTGGAATCGAACGCCCTTTGCTGACGTTCCTAACATGAAGGCCTCTTGTTTAAAGCGTATTAATAATAATAATGATAATGTTAATAATGGAAGCCATATTAAATAGCCCTAGAGGAGCAGTGTTTGATTGTCTTTAATGACTTCTGTGCTACACGGTTTTGTTCCAGCTAATGAAGAAGGGAGGGGGGGCAGCTGCCGAGAAGCAAACGTGGCAGAATAGATTAATAGATTGCAAAGAATTGAACTCCGTCGCAGCTGAAGTAATGAGCTGTCAGATTTCTGTTACAGGATGCGTGAGTGAGGTTTTGTGTGTGTGTGTGTGTGTGTGTGTGTCTGATTCTCTTGAGTCAAAGAGAAAAAAGAAAGACACAAAGAATGAGGGAGAGTAAGAATGGTCAGTCTAGATTCTATGGTTCAAGTGCTTGTTTTTATTGGGTGAAAAATTCGTCAGCTCAGATTCTGACCGGATGAAATCCTAATTCCTTTTGACGGCATGTTTGACCCTCGCCACTGCTGCACACGCTTAACTAGCACATTATCTCCACAGAGGCGTTTTTATCCAAAATACTGGGAAACATTAAAGGTCCCATATTTTACTATTTCCGTGCCAATTCATTAATGTGCCATTGTAGTGTTTGCTGAGTTCCTCGTTCCTCCGGGCAACAGCAGAACTGAGCAACAAGCCAGATGAACAAGGGATCTTCTTATATGAGGTCACAATAAGGGGGAAAAAATCTAATTCGCTTGTTTAAACCCTCGGCCAATAAAAAATAAAAACACTGTTTTCAAAACAATGAGTTTTGAAAAATAGGTGAAATAAAGTTGAGACTTAATTTATATGCAATTCTACAAGGGGTGTGTAGACATTTTTTTGGTCCTCTCTACTTTTCTAACAGATTTAAAATGTAATATTTTTATATTGTTCTTTTCTTTTTTTTTTTCAAATTTTTGCCCGATTTTCTCCCCTAATTTTGTCGTGTCCAATTCCTCCCAGTCACTATTAAGCTCATACCACCACTCAGTAGGGAGGGCTGTAGACCGCCCACGTGTTTCCTCCGACCCACGTGACGTCACAGACCATTTTTTTCACGCACCGTTGGGGGCGGCATAATACACTCGGAGGAACAGCGCTATCCGCTCCTTCCGCGAGCTCACAGACGCCCTTGATTGGCTTGTAGAGCCGTCGTTAATGCGGGAGCGCGAAGTACCTCTCATCCCTCCCCCCTGAGAGAGCTCGGCCAATCAGCTCTCTCTAGGCCTCCGGCTGTGAGAGGCAACAGCATCACCCGGGGTTCGATCCAGCGATCTCCAGATGATAGGGCGAGCGCTTTACCACTGCGCCACTCGGAGGCCGAGATTTTTATATTGTTTGTATAAGTCAAGATTATTCTCAAACAAACAAGATGCACACCTTGTACTTACAGAGAATCTGATCATTTCACTAACTACTGCAAAGCATAAATTTTGCCTGGCAAAAAAAAAAAAAGAAAGAAAAAAGAATGATGAGTTGTTCGCAACTATTGATTCACACATTGTAAAACAATCCCACTGTGTACTGCACTGTATATCAATCTAATTAAATTGTGATTCAAAGTATGATTTTAAATAATTTTTCTTTTTTTCTTTTAAAATGGAGTAGCATTTAGAAACTGAATATATGTTGGTACATAGTGATTGAATCTAGTCTGGAGTCAGTTTGTAAATAAATCTGTGCTGTACCATTACATAGTGCATAGTTTCTAATTATATATGATTAAATACTGTATATATGATTACATTTGCTCAAAATGTTAAAATTGTAATGCATAATACGATTAGCTTTCTTTTGCTTTTTTTTGTTTTGTTTTTTTAAAAGAAAGAATCACAGTTTCCGCTGTAGTATCAGATGTCGTGTTTAAAACCTTCTACCAAATCAGATGAGCCGAGCAAGGCGGGCTTTTACACATTGGGCGCACACGTCTTCAGTATTAGTATTCAGGATTACTCTTGCTACAGTTGCAGGCTTAAACTCCAGGTTGGTTCCAGATTTTAATGCGAAACCGAAGCTATAAAGCTGTGCATTGGTGCTGTAAATATCTATGAATTCTCTGAGAATATATGTTTTGAAATACAACCAAGACATTGAGAATGAGATTAACTCCACTCGCTCTAAAGGCATTAATCTACTTACCTCAAATAGTTTGCCAGGTTGTGTGGTAAAGGTCATCATGATAACCTTTGACCTGCGAATGCAACATGATCAGCTGAGCTGTGGTGGGAGTCTAGAGTTGATCTTTTCATCTAAAGCGATCCTCACAGTATATTGTATACATGTTTTCCCCTGTATTGAGCAAAGTGGTTCTGGTTATCACTGTCGCCTCACACTTTGACGTCGTGGGTTTCATCTCTTGCGTCCAATCTGCGTGAGTGAAATGTCCATGTTCTCACCCTGATAGGTGGATTTCCTCCCAAAGTCCAAAGGCATGCTGTGCAGGCTTATTGGTAACCCCTAAGTATACAGTATGTGAGGTACGACTGGATGGGTGAGTGTGTGTACAGTCCATGGTGTCAGCTGCTTTTTATCCCTAAGTTCCAGACCAACAATCAGTGATATACAGGAGATAAAGGATGGATGGATGGATGGATGGATGGAGAGATGGACAACATTGTACAGGCCGGTATACAATACAATACAAAACATAGTACTGTGCAAAAGTCTTGACCCCCCCCCAACCTCATTTCTTTATATTTTGCTTTCAAAGAGTGAGATTCTCTTGTCTTTTTGATATAGTCTTGAGGAATAGTTCTCCAGGATAGCTGAAGGACTTTTTTTGTCTCCATTTTCCAAGGTTTTTTTTTTAGTTTGTTAAGCCACACAGTGACCTATGAATCATTCAAGCATAATTTTTTTTTTATCTAACTTAAGGCAAGAACCAGTGAGGAACAGGTGCAGATGATGACAGATGATCAGGACAGTGATTAGTTTATGCTGAACAGACGAGAGGGGATTCCATAAACTGAGGTTGTTACATAAACAATAAATTTTAAAACGGCATCTTTAGGCACTTTACAGCATGTCGCAGTAAAATATTTGTAAACAATTCGTTAATTTAATCTACATCATTTAATTTAATTTAATATGAAGAAATGAGGGGGCTCAAGTCTTTTCCACGGTACTGTACTATGGCAATAGTGGCCTTTTTTTCTTCTTTGTTGTATATAGTTCTCATTTTTACTTCTAAATATCACCACATCACACAAAGGACTGGGACTGCTGGAAAATGCTGAAGATCTGGTCAATTTTATCCCCAAAGAGAAAGAAATCATTTTAGCAGACGAATAGACTTGCGACCTCATTGGTCAACCATGGAGTAAATCTATAGTGACCCTTTTGTTCTCAATTCTCTTAGAAAACCTTCTCCTAAACTGATCTAAAATGAACTACTGTACACAGGTGCCTTAGGCACTAACTAACTAGGGAACGGTATAAAGAAATGACCCCATTCCTCACACCCTTCAAGCTTCGTGGGTGTGAAAGAAGGAGTTCACAGGTGTGTTTATAGACTGGTGTTGGGCTGGGAAATCGAAATTACTTGTCTGACATGAAAACTTGTGAGTTGTTTGTTATATATGAGTCCTTTCTAGTTCGACTCCTACTCATATTTGAGCTTATTTATTTATGCATAGTGTATATTTATATATGTTCGTCATATTGGGTATTCTCACAAAAAAAAGCTTTTTCAGAAATATAAACATGTCGTAAGATTATATAAACATAGAGTAAGATTTATCCCTAGAGAGCAAGACAGAGGTGGAGTGGCGTGGGAAAACTCGAGAAGAACCAGATTCAGAAGGCAACATTTCCTCGTCTGAGTGACACCAGTTTGTAAAAAAAAAAAGAATTAGGAAAAAAATAATCAATTAGAGGTTTCACTTAAAGTCTGAAGTACCAAAGTGAAGTTATTCGCTGTTTAATGACTGCAGTTTTAGAGTAAACTGTCTTTAAAGGTCTTGTATTTTACTATTTCATTAACAAGTTAAAACAGGTCTCAGGGGAACCACAACCTTTGTGTGTTAATGTTCTAGCTGAAATACCCCCCCAGACACGGGCAATTTTAGGATCAGACCTTTGGGGCAGCTTATCCCTTAATGAATGTATCGTGTCTTGCTATTTATATCCTGCTAATAATAGGAAGTATTGTTTTATTTTGAATATTCTTTTTTTATATTAACATATTTTTTACATACTGTACTGTACATCAGTATTATTTTAAATACATCAGTATTAGTAATATAAGTAAGTAATAGTAGTAATTGTACTACAGTAGAAGTGCACATTACTGTATGTTGTCTTTTTGTTTTAGATTGGTCCTAAAGGAGACATTGTTTTGTTTTACTGTGTACTGAACTGTATTCGGTTGAAATGACAATAAAAGTCTATGACACTTCACTTGACTTGAAGCCGGATGAGTTTCATGCCACTTTTTTTTTTTTTTTTAATAAAACAAAAGATGAAATTTTCTGCCTGCAATGTGTTGCAGTTGCAATTGGACTTCCTTGTTGTATGTAATAATTATGGTGTAAAATGTGTATATGTAGATGGATAGTGACACAAAAAACTGGTTTAGGAAAAATTTGGTTTTTGGTTATTAAAATATTCAGTACAATCAGAGCACAGTGCAGAACAGTACAGAAATTGTTCCCATTTTTTCTTGGTACCATCCTTGTTTCTTTCTTTGGACTCATGCTGCTATATCCTCTTGCACACTTTTCTCGACTCACGCAAATAAGATCATTAAATGGGGAAAAATACCCTGCATCTACAGTATTTTACACTGCTTGTAAAATATTGTGAATGGAAACTTCTTTTTTTTTTCAGTCAAATGATTGTGCTTTTTTTTTGACCTCGCTATCTGTTTACTTTCTCACTCGGTTCTTCCTGCTCTTTTTCTTTTTCTCTGTTCTCTTACTCACCATTGTCTTTTCTCCTTCTCTGCACTGACAATCACACACAAACACATTCAAATAAATAAATGTCATGTAATAATAAATAAAGTACAGGTACCTGTGGTGCAAACAAATACTGTAGGCTATAAGAGGAAGTTGTGAAGAATCACACAGTACACAGTTTTATTATGTGAAATCATACAGTATCACTGCAGTAAATGTGGGCAAAACTGAAGCTGCCTGGGCATCAGACCTAGAAATATGTACGTGGTCTTCGCACCTGGTTCTTCTTGTCCTCGTTCTTACTTTCTGCTGTCTCCGCCATGCTCTCTTTCTTTTGTGCTGTCAAACAAACTTAACAACTATAGAGATCAGTTATAATTAATAACAGCAAATGGTCCATATCAATTCATAACATTTCGCTATGGGCATTAACTCTGATGATTTAGTTGGCTGTCATACTGTATATACATTGTATATTTTAAGTGAGACCAAGCATACTGATGCGACATGCTGGTCTTTTAGCTCGCAGGATTCAGAAACATGGCTTATAGCTTAACTTGAACCATTCAAGAATTACTTCTTCTTCTTATCCATTTCTTCCCACTGGCAGACAGACAGTCACGTCTCTAAGCAGAATAAACTGCAATGATAGAACACTAATTACACTAATAACTGATTTTAGAAAATAATAATGCATTATTATTATTATTATTATTATTATTGTCTTCAAGGGTACTGGTTAGTGGTGGCTTAGGCAGCTGCAGTCCACCTGAAACTGGGTGGGCTGCATCAGGATGAGCATCCGGCATAAAACCTGTGCGCAGATGGGATGGTCCGTTGTGCCGACTTGACAGAAGTGGCTAAAAGAAATTCGTAAAGTCTTTAGAGGTACAGTACTAAGATTAAATGTAACAGTGCTTGAGCATCCCTAAAAAGGAACTGACATCACACATGACCTTAGATAATGCATGGGGGGAGGGGGGGGGGCTCCTTAA
>JAQMYJ010000036.1:2980475-2997882 GCA_030014305.1 Clarias laeviceps | reverse complement strand
GAACACAAATATCAGTTGCAGGAGCTGTTGTTAGAGTGGCCGACAGTGTGCACTGACCGAATTGGCCACACCAAGGCAATAAACCACCACATCTACACCACCGACGAAAGACCGGTCAGAAATAAGGCTTACCCTATCCCTGTCCACAAGCAGCAGGTTGTGGAGGAGGAGGTCGCCAAAATGCTGGCAGCAGGGATCATCAGACCATCTACCTCGCCATGGGCTTCCCCTGTCGTGCTAGTGGGGAAAAAGGAAGGCGGGACCTGTTTATGTGTTGACTTTAGACACACAAAAAAAAAGCCCTCAACAGCAAAACACCGCTGGACGGCTTCCCTATGCCCCAGGTCCACAAAATCTTGGAGGCGCTCTACTGCGCTACTGTGTTTAGCTCATTAGACCTACGAAGTGCGTATTGGAGGTGGAGATGCATCCAGACAGCATTCCTAAAACAGCGTTCGTCACAAAGAACAACCAATACGAGTTCCTCTGTCTTCCCTTTGGCCTGAAAAACGCAGGAGCAACTTTTCAGAGACTTATGACTTCTGTTTTGGCAGAAGCCATCGGAAAGTATGTAGGTATGTTGTCTCTGGTGGTCCTTACCTACTTTTCTGCTAACAGCAAGTTACTGTTTTGAATAATAGTAGAAGTTTGTTACACAGTGCCAAACCTTTACATACACCTACATTTATACACCTACCTACCGACACTGCTACACCTCAGTTAAAGAAAGTCTCATCCCTGTTTGAGAAATTGGACCATGCTGCCATCTTACTCATGCCAAAATATGTACAAGGCTTAAACAGACCTCAGAGGACGTTGCACATTTGATGGACCAATCATTGCAAATTATGTTTTATTTAAAATCATTGACATGTTCCAGCGCAGCACTGATGACATCAATGTGATTATTGAAGTGGCTGTTTTATATTTATTTGAAAACTAGCAGATGATACTGCCCCAAAAAAATACTATCAGAACATTTCCCAATCCAAAGCCATGGGTGGAAGATCATCAGTAACGCTCTGAGGTCTCCCACCACTGCCTACACTGAGGGATTTGCATCTGGAAACATGGATATGTACAAAACTGCTTCATATAACATTTGCAGAGTAGTGAAGGAGGAAAAGCAGTGCTACAGGAGGAATCTAGAGTCGCAGCTCGAACAGAGTTTGTGGGACTAAGGATGACAACGGGCTAAGGATGACAACCTACACCCAAAGTGATGAACATGGGCGTGTCTCTGCCAGAAGAGCTGAACACCTTTTACGCTTGCTTTGAGGACAGGCAATTATGTTATAAGGCTAGTTTTCTGACTATAGTTGACTTTCCTGACATGCTGTAATGCAACCATAGGGCGGCACAATCCACTGTCTTCTTGTGCCAATCCCAAGTCTGGATGAATGCAGAGGGTTGTGGCAGAAAGGGCATCCAACGTAAAACATTTTCCAAATCAATCAATCGGATCATTAAAAGGACTTCCATAAAAGATCGGTCATCATCAATACTACTGACCAAAAGGGTGCTGCACTCAGGTGGACTACATCTTGTGTCAATGTTGCAATCTGAAAGAAATCAGTAACTGCAAAGTATTGGTAGGGGAGAGTGTAGCCAGACAACACAGGCTGGTGGTCTGTAAAATGACCCTGGTCATTTGTTGTGCAGTTTTCAGGGAGGAGTTGAGACAAGTTCTGAGTGGTCAGGTGCTTCCAGTTGTCCACTACAGCTAAGGTGATCAGGGAGACAGGTAGGAGGGTACTTCATCAGGGTGTATCATCAGGAAATGGAAACATGGACAATGAGACTTGGTGGTGGAACAAGGAAGTGCAGAAGTGTATACAGAGAAAGAGGTTAGCTAAGAACAAGTGCGACACAGAGAGGTCTGAAGAGAGTAGACAGGAGTACAGGGAGATGCAGCGTAAGGTGAAGGTAAAGGTAGCAAAGGACAGAGCATATGAGAACTTGTACGCTAGGTTGGACAGTAAGGAAGGAGAGGTGGATCTGTACAGGTTGGCGAGGCAAAGAGATAGAGATGGGAAGGATGTTCAGCATGTTAGGGTAATTAAAGATAGGAATGGAAATGTACTGATGGGTGCCAGGAGGGTGATAGGAAGATGGAAAGAATACTTTGAAGAGTTGTTGAATGAGGAAAATGAAAGAGAATTAATAGTAGAAGAGGTAACTGTTGTGGAGCAGGAAGTAGCAAAAATCATTAAATGTGAGGTGAGGAGGTGTAGGGACTAACAGGCCACCTCAAATGGAGCCGTGAATCTGTCACCTTCCAGTAAAATGGCGCCCTGCTGCTACCGTTATCTTTCTTGGTGGTGTACCACAGCTGGACACGCGACCTGGTCAAAAGAGTAAACCCAAATGGCTTTCACCAACTCCTCCTAAGTGGCGCAAATCAGCAAGCCATTGGAAGAGGAAGAGACAGTTCACAACAAAATGGTGTACAATACAACACATCAACACAAATCTCTTGAATAGGGAAGTTTCACAACCCCCTGGCAGTTGCTGACCCTCCCGGAGTGCGTTTCCTGCTTCACCTTTTGTCCCCAGAACAGAGAACATACAAAGCTTTAGGGACACACACTATGTTAATCAGTTAAAGTATGCAACTAGGGCAGATATAAAATTGTGTGTGTGTATATAGAATGTATGATTGTGTTATGTTCAACATGTTTATCATAAACTTACGGAGTGTAATCAACCTGTACAGCCCTTGCTATAGATAAAGGTATGAGTGGGTATGCGAGACATGGGATGTTCGGTATCATGAAAGCTCTGTGTATTCAATGAAATTTTAGTTATATGAACCAGACTCATGTTAATACACTTTACCTAAATTACTAAAATCTTACTGAGATGGCCTCCCACATGACAGACCAAACTACAGGTTAATGTATGCACAAAAAAGAGGAACCATGCACGCCCTGAGATTAAAAACGCAAGGTTCGAACAGGTTGAGCACTTCTCTTTTTCTGCTGTCAACCTGACACCTGAACCTTGACTTCTGACTTGCGCCACCCAGCGATCTCCTCGACATGCAAAGAAACTTCGGCTTGAACTCCGACGCTGCTTGAACGCCAGTTCTGTGCAACGAAGAGCCCCAAAGAAGAAGTCCTAGAATGTCGTCATCGGTAACCGGGCAACCAACACAATAAACATTCATAAAAAGAACATGCAGGTTAGACAGTAAAGAAATAAATAGAATTTGTAAAAAAAAAAAAGCAAACATACTTGGTAAATTTGAAAATATTTCAGTTAAATTTGTGGTCAACAAGTAAAATTTGTGGTCAAAAGTTTTTTTTTTTTTTTTGCTTTGATAGAAAGTAACTTTTACAAAACTTTGACTAAGGTAACACAACAACACAGGTTCTTTCTTAGGGAACTGTTCTTATTTTTTCCTCTTCATCCTTTACACCCCTATCTTAGGGTATGACACTGAAACAAGATGTTCAAACGCTCTTGGATGAAAGCAAAGGGAGAAGGACATTCAGGAGCGTCACTGAGAGCTTTGTGGAGTGGTATGTCAACCAACATTAACATGTTAACTATTTTTGCTGACACTTAGGCCATGCATCTAAGAGACAAATTAGGATTTGAATTAGACATGAACAGACTACACAAAAAGAGCAAACAAATTTAGGTACATTAAATTTTAGTCTGTAAATGGTTGCTGACTTTTCTAAAGCCCGATTCGGACGGGACTAGTTTTACAGGGGGTCGTTGGAGAAATTTCTGTTTCACAGATGTACTTTGTGATTTTAATCCCGTCCGAATCTGCCATGTCTGTCTTTCTCTCACACGACCTCTGTAAAAATTCCAGAGCAAATTACCTACTGTTTTTCAGCAAACTCGGCGGTCCTCTGAGAAATCTAATCCCGTCCGAATGCGAATGTCTGTGATTGCCGAAAATGTTTTTTCCAAAACGCGTTTTCTTTTGTGTTTTGGTCAACGTGAACTACCGTACTATCTCTAGCGCGCCGGTATTCAAGTTTGCGCACCAATAAAGGATGTAGATGTGTTTGCTACCCTGCGAAGAAATAAAAAAATGAAATCAACAAGAGCCAAATCACATAAATTGTTAAGACTGGCTACTGTAATATCGGTTTCAGGGCAGCGTTGTGGATCCGACCCAGTCTTCTTGTTATGCTTCACACATTCGCGGTAACGTCGTTTCAGATATTCTATGCGGTCTTTACATTTTACCCAATCGAATGTATTTCATATGGATGGACAAACATCACAAAGTTTTTTACAAACTGCCTCCCAAACCTTGTGGTTGTGTACACAATTTTCAAACTGAAACTGAAACGTAACTTTGCTCCAAACAGAAATCAAAGCTAATGTTTGCTCCTGACTCCAGTATCGCATCGCTTTCTTTTTCGCTGCCATTTCACCATTGATTGGTCATATACGCAATCCACGCATCCTGGACATGTGGTCTTGTGCAACGCCCACATGTAAAACACAGACACTCCTACCTCCGTAATAAACACGGAGATGTTAGTCCCGTCCGAATGCATACTTGAAATGAAAAAAATTCTAACTCAAACGTCGTTTGAAAAACTAGTCCCATCCGAATAGGGCTATAGTGAACATAACAGCTTCCCCGTATGAATGTCATGTCTCTTGCATGCAAAGTTTGTATGTCTTTTCAGAGTTTCAATGTACCGTAAGGGCACCATGACTCTCAATTAGAGAAAGAAAAAACTGTGAAAATGAAAGAAGGGAAGTTAAACAGGATAGGCTTTACAAAATGTCACCACACTGCTTACACTACAATATTCCACACAGCTTGGAGTAAAACCCTAAGTATATATACGGTATAACGTGGTGTTCGCACAACCTCCAAAGCTCATAATGTCCTGTTTCACAGAACTCAGGACATTATCTCAGACATTAAGGGATGCATAACTGTTATTTATTACTTCTGGAGTGACTTCTGTGGCAGTAAGAGAGTCTAAACATCCTTTTCGTGGCTTCAACATTCTCAAAATACCTATTGAATGCATTTCATTCATTTGCAGCAACTGCTGTTTTGCTTCACGTGTCGGCTTTTGATCTGAAACACAGCTTTTATATATCGTGCTTTGCTCAAAACATGGAAGTTTAAAGTTTCTGAAATAACACTAACTGTCAACCTGTTCATGTAAACTACACATACACAGACCAGAGACAAGGTTCAAACTGCATGAAAAGTGGTAACTCCTCTACACCAAAGTTCTGCTCTTTTTATCTGTAACCACTTGGCAATTAGTTTATGGCTTTGAATGAGAAAATTTGAATCTACATTTTGTTTCCCACTGGTGTTTCACAATACCACTTTTTTTTTTTATTCACCACACAGACTTAGCAGCAAGTGACAATAAAGTCACTTTATTTACCCATTCAGTTTTTTGTCATTAGCTTTTTTAACCAGCCCTATCATCAGTTCAGCCTGGAGAGATTAAATAAAATGAATAATCTATGAAACTCTGTGAAAACGTTCCCCTTTCTGACCTAATGCCTCTAGGTCTGATGAGTTGCCTCGAGCTAAATCATTTACATTAATGCATGTGATAAAGATAAGCTGCAGAAGAGGATCTGCTACAGACATGCTGGTTCATGTTTTAAAAATTACATTACATTTACATTTTACATTTTTGCTACAGTATTTTTTTAGTGCTTGATTTAATCCATATTCACAAAGCAGTCTGCAAGGTGATCAGTGCTCTAGTAGTGGATGTATAGCATCTGAATTAAACATTTTAAAATCTGCATTACACACTAAAGGCAATTTGGGAACACCAATTAAACTAATTTGCATGTTTTTGGACTACAGGAGGAAACCCACCAAGCATGGGGACAACATGCTAAGTCCATGCACACAGACCTCAAGGCAGGATTCAAACCCAAACCCTAGAGGTGCAAGGCAACAGTGCAAACCAGCCTATTGAAACAGCAAGAGCAGTTAATTTTGTTTTAGTTAGAAACTAAAGACATCTGGATTTTAAAATTTAAATATGAATATGAAATGACAGATAAGAATTTCAGCTTTCATGTCCTGATACTTACATCTATATGTGTTAAACATCCTAAAACAAGTTAGGTTGCAGGTCATCCATTCTTTTTCCTTATATGAGTGAAATCTTCAGGAGATGGAATGCTGCTCAGTTGGATGTGGGTCTGCTGATTGACTTGGCCACTCTACAGCTTTTCCCTTTTTTTTCCCCTTCGTTGTATTGGCAGCATGTTTTAGGTTGTTGTCTTGCTACAGTATTTGATGAAGCTCCTTCCAATCAGACTGGAGGTATTTATCTGCAAACTGGCAGACAGAAGCCTGAGTTCACTCTCCTGCTACCATCATGAGGTCCATCATCGATAAACATTAGTGAGTGCAATCGAGAAGCAGCCATGTAAGCCTGAGGTGTAACACCACCTCCATCATGCTTGACTGATGAGCTCATATGGTTTGGATCATAAGCAGATCCTTTATTTCTCCAAATTGTTGTCTTGGCTATGCACTATGTTTGTGAAATGGTTCTCTCTCTTTTTTTTTTTTTGTCGTTACTGAACTTCAAAATGGCAAAAACCTTTAAATCAAACAGGGTGCATCTGAGCAACAAAAAGTACCAGGCATTTACATGTTCCAGCATTTACCACTTAAAAAAATGGGTCAATTCGAACAAACGTACCATGTTGTGCTGTTTGGCAGTAAGATATCATAGATTCAACTTTTGATCTCAAATGTAAATACTTTCAGTGTATAGCAAAAATCAAATGGTTTGGTTTCAATTTGTTTCAGCCAGACATTTACATTTTACAAAAGTAAATATTCCTTGATACGAAGTCTATGACTAAACAATTTTATTTTTTTACATAGCCTTCAAAGCATTTTAATAAACACTTAATTTTCAAAATGATGTCTTGAAGAGAAAAAATAAATAGTGATGTTAATGTCAGTTGTCATGGAGACAAGCACAGGGCTTCTTTCATTCTGTCATCCATCTTGTACTTATCCTGTGTACAGGGTTGCAAGGGGCCTGAAGCCTAAGACTTAGGGCCCGGAGAAAACCCACCAAGAATGATAATGCAAACTCCATGCACACAAACCCAAGACAGGAACGGAACCCTCAACCTTGGAGGCACAAGGCTACAGTGCCAACCACTATACCACTGTGCCACACGGTCATGATGGTGTCGGCTATCGGGACAGTCTTGTTTTTGAAAGTTGAAACAACATCCATAGTCCCTTAAATGTCTAACAGGGTTTTATAATCCAGCAGCTTCCTGCACACAGCAGGTATATCTCATGTCATGCAACTTTTAGTGTTATACCATCAGGGCCATCGGTTTGGTATTAATATTGTTTTTGAAGTCACCTTTGTAGCATTGTGTTAGGGGTCATTGTCCACATGTCATTTCATCCAAGTAATTGTAACTTTCATAAAACATAATAATAATAATAATAATAATAATAATAATAATAAAATAATAATAATAATTAGTTAGTATCCGTTAATGTAGCAACCAGGAATATTGACATTATAAAATATTTTTAATTTACCGGTAGATCAGAATACTAAATCATTTAATATATTGACAGTTAATATATAAAGGAGTATATTTTCTTTGCATAAGGGGTATTTGCATATCAATGTCCATAATATTTAAAAGTTTTGAAATCCATGTTCTGTTTTACATTCTCTTCTTCCTTCTTCCTTCACTGCTCTAGTTTGTCCCTCTGAGAAAGTGGAAGATAAGAAAATATATAAAGTAAGAAAGATGACAACATCACTTTATGGTGATTTTAGTGACGGTGATTTTCCAGCTGTATTAACTGCATAATGGCTCTCTAAATGTCATGTTTTATTCATAGGCACTGTTTTAATTAATACAAATAATTTTGTAATGGTCCTTCCCAGCAGGAATCGTAACACTGAATGAACTACTGTACGTCATCCACCCAAAACACATCCATGAAACAATGTTTATTTTTTAAAGTTTGAATAAAATGATGTTGAGATAATGTTGAATGAATGACCCTGAAACAACAATGCAAATACAGTACGACCTAAAATATCAACTTTTATTTAGAGCATTTATGTCCATGCACTCACGTCCTATTTATTTATTTATTTATTTTTCCATAGTGTTAATGCTTTCATTATTATTAAAAAGTGGTAGGGAAAAAAATGTAAGGATGCTGAAGCTCATTTTTTATCAGCTGGGGTGTGCAAACTTTTGAGTGAAAACGTTTTATTATGGCATGGAAACGCACCACTTGTTAGCATTTTTCCTTTAAGCATGCCTATAATATTTTTTAGGTTGTGATCAAAGGAACAAATAGCAATATTTTAATAAAGAAAGATGATTCTGCACACAGGAGAAATTTTAAAAAGTAAAAAAAAAAAAAAAGGTTATTAATTAAGGCATCAAAGAGGATGCAGTCAATAACTCAGGAACTTTCTTGGACTTCACGAAAGCCAATTAAGCCTCTGCTGAACGCCGAGACAAAAATACTTGATGTGTTCTTGCACCTCATTACCATGCTGTGGCTGTAGGTGATGCTGTGTTTCATTTAGGTGGTCAAATCACTCACATCTGGTGTGAAACAAACATCTGAAAGATGGAATGTCAAAGGAGATAAAACACCATTTTGCTGTCACACATCCGATGTAAGTAAAGTAAGTGAAAAGTAAAAAGTAAGTAAGTAAAAAAAATAATAAAAGGAAGTATGTGTTATATCAAGACAATACAGTGGTTCACTCTTTGCAGTAAAACGTAAATTAGTTATTATGCAATATTATATTAGAATCATACATTATTCACACACACAGTCACAAAAGAATATTATGCCTCCCTTACATCAGATTATTCCGTTCTTTGAGAGCAACAGTGAACTGAATTACTTTATATTCCAAAAATCGTGCTTGTAAAATTGTTCTTTTGAACTCATTTCACAAATAGACTTTAACCTTTATCAACGCAACCGCTTGCAAGAACTCATCTGAATTGTAATAAGGAGTGAATAACGAGAACCTCCGTCATGAGACAACGTTCATGAGACTAGTTGCAATGTAAGGCTAAAAATGTACCTCATTCCTATGTTAATGTTCTTAACATGATTTAAACATCCTGCTCATACTGTAAATGTTGTGACTGTCATGTGTGTTAGAGATAAAAACCAAATACAAATATGAGGGACGTTCAAAGGCCTTGAGGGAATTGTGATGAAATTGTTTGTGATTGAAAGCATAAAACCGATTGACTTCAAGCCCAGTATGGTGATGAGACTCTTAGCAGCAGTAAAATATTTAAACGGTGCGAAAAAAAAAAAAAAAAAAACTTCAGTGAACATCTGATCCCTAAAAACGGCGAATAACTTAAGGAAGAGACACATCTGTCTGTGTGAACTGTACACGCAATCATTTATCAACACCTCTTGCACATTACTGGAACTCGGCTGGGAGTTATTGCCACGTCCCAACGTACTGTCCTTACCTTGCTAGAAGGGGAAAAAAAGAAAATAAATATTCAGAATTATGATAACATTCACATGGTTTATTTTCCGTCACTCATTTTTCATGTCAATTAAAGTGGGTCAATCTTAATCTTAATCTTATTGGCACTGTGATTCTAGTTTGTGAGCGAGGCAGGAGACTGGACTGGGAATGTCTCTCACTCAGAAGTATGAAATAGAGATGGTGGTGGCTAAGAGGACACCAGCCCAACTGCGAAGGGAAGGTAAAAAAGCACACACTTAACTTTATACAGGCAATGCAATTAGTAAAATCAAGTACACTTTGAAATGCTGAAGTCATGGGTAGCTCAGTGCTTAAGGCATTGGACTACATTTCGGAAGATTCTGACGCAATACCCAGGCAATGTGTCGTGGAATGTCCACTAAGGGGGTCCTCCTTTTTGATGACAACACAGTGAAACTTGCAGGCGACTTGGGGTACAAAATTCTGCCTCATCCCCCCTACTCCCTCCGACCTCACACCCAGTGACTTCCTCCTCTTCCATCAGGCGTTTCGAAGACAACAGGTGGAACTTTTCCTCAAGAGCCAAAAATAAGGCTTCTTTAAAGATGGTCTCCACCAGCTCATCCATCGTTTGGAGAAGTGTGTCACCTTAGGTGAAGGATACATACTGTAGAGAAGGACGAAGCTCACGACAAATGGTCATTATTATTACGTAATTTTTCTTTAGCAATAATAATAATAATAATTTTATGACCGCCCCTCAAATATTGTACTGTAAAAATTGTACTGTAAAAATCTGCAGGCATATTTCATGCTTCTGTACGAAATTGCTCAGAATAATACAGCATATGACCAGTCTAGACAACCCCGAGGTGAAAGGGTTTAGTCTTAACTCTTAACTGAGGTTGGGTAATGTCCTGGCGCTCGTCGAATTAGAAAATCAGTTTCGAAAGACACAGGTTATGCAGCTGTCATCACTTTGCGATTATTATACTAGGCTAAGGATAGTATGTAATAAAATAGGCTTGTATAACATCGATGTATGTTACAGCAAAAGGTGTTTTTATTTTTTGATTGTTTTGCCCAGCATGCCCTCAATCAAAAAGGGAATATAAATCTTTTTGGAAATGAAAAAAAAAAACTTCATATTTTTTAGAGAACCTGAATACAGTATGCACTCGTTATATAATGAGCCTTAGACAGACAGAATGACTGAAAGTAAAGCCTCAGTGGATTGTGGGTAACCACTGTCAAAGTTGAACTTGAGCTCATGAATTGTTAGCGAACTGAAGCAGCAGGTGCCGAGAGCAAAGCACTGACACAGCGTGAGTATCATTACTCAGCGCAGCAGGACGATTCTCAATGGAGTTAGAGAAATGATCGTTTCTTTTTGTGTGCGGTGTACAGGCACAACATGTCAGACCACACTGGAACAATCTGCTCTTAAACCACATGCATAATGTATTACAGCTACGTTATAATGCTCTCATATATATATATATATATATATATATTTTTTTTTAATATTCAATTATTTAAATAGAAAATGTTTACAGCACTTTTCGTACAGGATTTTGTGTTTCATAAAAATGCCTTTTTGTTTAGAATTACTATTTCAGGCGAGTCTTATACCAGTCCAAAGGCCTCCATGGAAGCATGAGCATGAAATACCACGTCCCATTAGGAGGCCTGAGACAGATGAATTTATAAATGTTGCTCAACACAGAGACCATTAATCATCTGTTTCTTCGGTGAGAGAAGTATAGCTCATGCATATGAGTGATATATAGACCGCATTCAGCCCACTTTCTGGCGGCATGGACATGGCGTGGCGTCACACCTCCCCTGCATGCGCACACCATATTAGATGGATGACTGGCCTCAGATGGTAAGATTTTAGTTAAAATTTATCAATTATCATTAGGATGTCATCATCACAGCATGCAATGAAACACATTTGTAAGTCTCGTCAGGAACGTTTTTTTTTTCCATCCAAAGTAATTTATGTTTATTCATTTGGCAAAGATTTAGATGACATATAAAAGCTGTATATGTGTAATATAAGTGTTTGCATGTGTGTGGGTGCATCGCCTCGCTGTAGACATTGTTCTCAACTCGGATTCCCAGAACAAAGGTTGTCACAAAATTAGACGGTTTGCTCGCGTAATGCAGGCGCAGCTCTTGGTGGATCTTCACAGTTGAACACACTCTCCCCACAAGTAGGCATCAGGTGGTGTAAGATTGGACGGGTATGGGAAGGAATTGTTCTGGTACCTTTTTTAAAAGGAAATAATACTCACTACAGTATGAATACTTTTTCCTCCATCGAGAGACACATTTTCAACAACAACCGCACAATAAAAACTTCCTTTCCTTTCCTCGTCCAAGATGCATGAGTTTCAGTACTGTATATGTTTAGCGCATCGAGTAGATACATAGATGCATAGTGTTAGCTTTCCGCACAACACTTCTGAAATGATGCACTTTGACCCGGAATTGGACAAGCAATTACGGCCAATTAATAAATCGGATACAAATGTCTAAGCTAATGGTGAAGAGAAAAACGTGTGCATATCCAATGAAATCCAATGAAATTCCTCTTTCCTTATTAGCATTCAGATTAATTTTGCATAAGGTCTCATTGGGGATTAGATGTAAGGTTGTTCTGTTCATACCACGTCCTGCACCAGGGAAGCAGTACAGCATGATCCTAACCAAGTAGTGTGGGTGGAAGAGGTTACAGAGACTGTCAAAACCTTGTAAGACATGGGGAACCAGTGCCATCTGGAATGTGGCCATGAGACGTGGTAAGATGCAGTGCCACGAAAGGTTGTAAGCAACACCACTAGGGCCCTTGGATAAGGCTCTTAACTATTCACTTTAAAAGCAACAGATAGGTGAAGGTTATAGTTATAGGTTATAGCATGATATTGCTATTTGTAAATTGATATTGCTATATTTGTAAAAGGTTAGGAACTCAAACCACAGATTGGAACTCTGTTGTGTTCATGTGCACCAATAAGGTGTACAGTACAGCATTCAGTCCTTTCTTTTTCCAGTTTATTTGTCTTCATTTCCATGCTCAAGTATCAAGACAATTTAAGATCAGTGAAGCAAAGATCCATGTGGAGTCTAACAGGACAGCTGAAGGTTTTAAACAGGATGATTTGGCAAGACTTTGCAAAATCTTCAAAACAAAACCACATGCTTTGATAGTCCTGAATCAAGAAGGAAACAATTAATGAACAACTCGTTAGGACACTGGTGATAGAGCGCTCTGTTGGTTGGCAGGACTTACTGCTCTGGGCTGAATATATCCAGCTACAGTACAAGGTCTGTTCAAACTGCTGCTCCTGATGTTGCTTGGTGCTTCGAGAAAAGCACAAACTGTGATTGGCATGTGATTGACTAATGTCATTCTGATATACAGGCAAGAGTAACACAATACTTCCTACACTGACAGCAGGGCCGAACATACACTTTAAGACTCCCTGTGACACATGGTTACGGCATTGTGATTTCTCAATACGATTCCTACCTGGATTTACACTACAATTGTTCTTATTTACGTTAAACTACTTAAAGCTCAGTTGACCTGAAGATACTTAAAGGGTAACAGTCTTAAGGGCGTGTATTGTACATAGTATTAGGGTTTGTTCTACAAAGTTCAAACAAGAACGCTAGGACACAAGGGGTGTCACTGAACTGCTCATATACTGTAGAAACAATTGACAATTATAGAAAAATTTAAACACAGTACAGTGATGAGACTCTTAGCTGCAGTAAATCATTAAACCAATGCAAACGTTTTAGGCAACCATACTTCTATGACTGACAAGCCCAGCTGAGGTGGCTCAGAGCTGACAACAGCCATTTCCATGAACATACAGTGAGTGGAGGCCTGATCTTTAAAAAAAATAAATAAATAAATATGGACAACTTGCGGAAGAGACACATCTGTCTGTGTGAACTGTACACACAATTATTCACCAACATTATTGGACACATTACAAAAACTTGCCTTGACCTCCAAGCCACTTCCACATGTCTGGGCCATTAAAGGAGTTCATGGGAGACCAGCGTTTTAGCCGTGAAGCTGGCAGTTCAGTCATGGCTCTGCGCACTGAGGAAAGTTTCCGAAATTGGTGTTTCTAAAGCAATAGTGAAACACTGGGATAAGTGGTTAACTCCTGGTTAAACGAGTTGACTTGAATGCCCCTTGTATTAGTTATGAAAGAAACTGGTAAACGGGGAAAAAGGTGAAACGGTTGATACAAGATTTTTCTCGACTAAACTTTTTTCAACTGTCTAAATTAACAGTACATTAAAAAGTATTCTTGTTTTTTATTAATGTGGCAAAAACCATCAGTAATACACTGTTTCAACCCTAACTCCATTTCATATTGAGTCACATTACACTTCCACCGTCACAGATTATTTTCCTACAACACTGTGCCTCCAAGTGTGTTATTGTTTTACATATAAAAGAAAAGTATCACAACTGATAGCATTGCAAAAGTGCAAATGCCTTATGTTCCTCTAATGTTCTTCCCACTCTAAAATCCCACAAGATGTCCCTATGGGTGAGT
Source organism: Clarias laeviceps (assembly GCA_030014305.1). NCBI lineage: Eukaryota > Metazoa > Chordata > Actinopteri > Siluriformes > Clariidae > Clarias > Clarias laeviceps. The sequence continues at coordinate 2,983,823 of JAQMYJ010000036.1, read as the reverse complement.
TTAAGTGACTAAACTTGAGGCCCAAGTGGAGCGCCATTAGGAGCTCATTCTTACCTTAGGGATTTTGAAGTACACATAGAGAAAAAGAGACACACAGTTAAGATACTCACAAATACAAGATTGACTCATTTGCCGGTTTCCAGACACTCCTGCCAGTGCCTCGGCATTCTGGCTGTGTACGCAATAGGCCCAGACGTCTAGAGTTAGTAGTTGCTAATGGGAAGTTTTTTTTAGCATCTCACTTTGCTTCCAAAAGATGGTGACACAAGGGGGTGCGGGTTCAAAATGCGGCTTAGAGGCATTAGCATACTGTAGATTCTCCGCCTGAGATGGAATTGGTATTTAAAAAGGTATCTAATTTGAGGTGCTACATTTCTCTGATTCACATTCCTCAAATGCAAGTGTGTCAAGAAGTTTAGCAGAGCCATAAAAGCATTCTGAAGTCGCGGCAAAGTGATTAGAAAGTGGCTTAATGAGATTCTGAATCAGTAAGCGACAAAGAATGTGCAAAACAATTGACGAAGGCATATCCGAAGACCAGGCGAAGAGCAATCAAGTGAAAATAAAGAATGACTCGAGAGCTTGATACAGTGAGTGCGAACACACTTATGATTTCAAATTAATGGGCCAACACCAAAGAAGGAGCTATTTGAGGTAGCACACAGGGCTGCGAGACATCTGAAATTCATGCAGCGAGTCCCATGATTCTTAAAGGCACATCGAGAGGCAGAATCCTAAATGTTGCATGGCCCTTATTGAGCTTCAACAATATTTCAAGAACACAGCGAGAACGCTCCGCTCTTCCTTTCATTTCCTGCAAAATCAGTGACGGGCCAACTCTCACACCCTGATGAACACCTCTTTTGATGTTTCATTCATTTTGATCCCGGATTGTTATCTAGGCCGTCTTGCTGGTACCAGTCATTTGCTGGCCAGTTGATCAAGTTCACCAGTGATGCAGCGTAGATCTCCCTGAGACCAGATTATTATTTAAATTCTCTCACCAAAGCCTTTTTTATTTGAACTTAAAGGTTTTGGTGTAGGAGTATACTGTATATAGAGAAAAATGTCTATATTTTAAATTTTCATGTATTCATTTTTTGTTCATAAATATAGGAGAAAACATTAACAATGACCAACACCTAACAATAAACAATCACTGAAACTGTTCCAGTGCTTGCAAGTCACACAAACAGATAGAGTTTGCATTGATATTTTGTTCACACTAAGCTGTAAAAATAACTATTTTGACAGGTGTCGCAAGGTTGTGAGCATTGAACATATAAAGTGTGTGTAGGTGGAAAGAAAAAAAATAATCATTCAAATCATCTTGAGTGAAAAGACAACCAAATTGCTGCTTACGCAGGTAGCATTTATTTACAATGTTTCAGAGTTACGTGCATGGATTAAAATATGCAATATTTAATCTACTCCTTGTTCGTCTGTATAGTGTTTTTAATCTTTATCTGGAAATGAGGTTGCAACAGGGCTCATCAGAAGTTCTGAAGAAGTCTGCATCGTTGCATGAAAAGGCCTTCACTGAGTTATTAAACATTTGATTTAAGTTCATTTGCACTGATGGTAGTGCTGGATAGATGAAAGATTCTGTGCACTGCCGTGCAACTTTGCTCTTACATGTTTATTTGATAATGCTTTCTAAGGATTTATATAATATAGAAGGAAACATTTGTTGTGTCAGTGAACAACTTAACAAATTGCATAGTAACACACTTTTCAGACAAATGCGGACATAACTAAGGCTGTCAGGGATCGCCTGCATAAACAGAACAAGTATGACTGATGAACTGCAGCAGATTCTCCAAGATGCTCAGAAAAGTCAGCAATCTTTTAAAACTGTATGAAGTGCACTTGATAATTCTGATATACACTGCCTGGCCAAAAAAGTTGTGATTGAAATAGAAATTTATGAAAGTAAAAAGTTTCCTTAAAGAACAAGACATGCATCAAATCACACACTACTGTGCGTTTAGGTACTGACTGGAAATCAGTGCAGTTGTCAACAAGAAAGCATGGAATGTAGGAAGACAATCGGTAAAACTAATTAATTGAATTTGAGAATTTAGATGAAAAACATTGCAATACTATAAAACTATACACTAACTGTAGCTTACAATGCAGCATCAGTCCTTTCCTTGACCAGTTTCTGTTTGCATTATATTACATCTTATTTGGCATCAATCATCTGCATATACAGTACAGTATGTCTGTGGTCCCATAATAAAGTTCACTAATCCTGATAGGAGAAAGGGGCGTGGCAGACATTACCAGACATACTAACCACAACAGCATCAAGAACACAACACATCTCCTGAGTGTTGTAGCATCATCTCTCTGCTTAAGTATCTTTTGTAATTCCAGTATTACTATCATAAATACGTTCATAGTGATAGTTCAAAGCTGTACAAAGAAGTGAGTGTGTGTGTGTGTAAGCACAAATATTTTGTTATAGATAACCTTGTTTGCCATAATGAGTGAAGGGCAGAAGAAAATGCCCTTTATATCTTTCTTCTGTCAAACCTTTCAAATGTACAAAAGTTGAATAAATATAGTCAGTAAATATTCAAGGTCCTAACATTTGTATTCTAAATTCTAGTGGTTCCTGAAATGTAGTAAGTAAATGTCAAAGGCTGAAAGGAAAACTTTAAAAAGGTTACTTGAAGCATGTTGTAGTTTCTCACATTCTGTCACCTTTATTGCACCGTCATAAAAGGAACGACCCTCAGAAAAGTTACTAGTCACCACTTAATAAAAAAAGTAGGTATATTCTGGAAAAAGTATCTCCTCAGGTATGATAGCATTCATACTGTATATTGTCAATGTTCCAGAATAGCAATGCAACGCTATAACAGGATATATGGACATCTGATTGACACTTTAATGTTCAACGTGTAGAAGAGAGTAAGTCTTATCTTACAACATGTATTCCATTATTCCTTCTTGCTGTCACGCTTTCCTACTTTTTGTTCATCATGAATTGACGATGTGTATGGAAGATAATGAAACAATAAGGCTTGTTGTTTTCTGCTCTTATTTCAGTGCAGTGGCCCTGCCACGTCTGCTCACTCAAAACATGAAGATATTTAAACATCCATCCATCCATCTACTGTAGGAACGTCTTTAGTCCAACCAGGGACCGTGGTTTACACATGTATTCACCAGTGTTGGGGGACGTTACTTTTTAAAGTAGCTAATTACATTACAAAATTATAAAAAATAAATACTTACATTACAGCGTTACTTTCTGATTGCAGAGCACTTTTCCATTGCAGAAAATGAAAACTCCTTTGTGATTCCTCATGCATGTTGTTTTAGTCAAGACCTTTATAA
>JAQMYJ010000036.1:2956968-2972775 GCA_030014305.1 Clarias laeviceps | reverse complement strand
TAGTTTTGAAATCCCCAGTATTGTTGTAGAATGTAGAAAATAAATCACTAAACAAAAACAAAGAAATTTGCAAGTGAACTTTTGAACGATAGTGTATTACATTTACATAATGCTATGACTGATCAGTATATATACTGTACTGTCGGTCCAAAAAAAGTAACATTCCATTCTAATCCTTTTCGCTTCGATTATGGTACACAATTACATTTCAGCATTTGGCAGACATTTTTATCTCATTATACATCAGCAGTTGAGGGTTAAGGGCCCAACAGGGGCAACTTGGTTAGGTTTAAACCTGGGACCTTCTGGGCTGTCACTTAATGTCTTACCCACTGCGGTACCCCTATTCCTTCCAATTACTGTGGCATTATGTGTTTGTTTTTTCTGTCCAGTGTTCCATAAAAAAACTCAAGTACATTCAGGACTTCATTGTGTTGCCACATAACATTTCTGAGCTTAGAACTTAGAAATATTTTTCCCCATGACAATTTTTCCATGACGTTTAATGGAACAGCACTACTCTTGCAGGTTTTAAAACAGTTCCTAACTTGATTCCAATAATTTAACAATCTCATTAGTTGTGTTCTTTGGTTGATGCAGGCCAATAATTGGACCCCTCTGAAAGTAAAAAGATGACTAACAGCTCAGAGCAACATGACTGCATGCATGACAGCGCAGCGGTTAGAGCTTCATCAAGGATTCGTGGTTCATCTGTTTAATTGTTCAGCTTTAATTAATTATCGTCTATGCACGAGTCCCACATGTTCTTCCTGTAACTGCATGGCCTTCCTTCATGTACTGTGCTTGGTTTTCTCCCTTGTAATAACAGACTCTTAGGTACTGTGTGTGTGTGTGTGTGTGTGTGTGTGTGTGTGTGTGTGTGTGTGTGTGTGTGTGTATTTCTCATTCAGGTTGCCTTGGGCCTGTACTCCAGAACCACCGCAGCTCTGATCATGATAAAGTGTTTACTAAAGATAAATAAATGAACAACCTCAGCAACACAATTGATAAATTCTTCAATAGCTCATCCTTTTGTTGTGCCTAAGTTTCTATCTTCCCTGCAATGCTTTACCTATTGAATATCTCCTCGTTCTCTGTGGTGAATTCCGTAAAACTTGTGTGTATATCTGTTCTGCTCCTGTTATGATTGCTGTTTTAATTGAAACGTTAAAGACAGCCTTCTCATATGAATTGACATGGCTGATTTTCAAATCTAAATGATGACTATCCAACCTGTGCTCATGTTTAAAGTATGTTCAACTTCAGCAGAATAAGAAAGGTGTAATGCGAATGCCTTTAATTCAGATCCTCATGACTTTTGTTATGTTTTAATCTCTTCAGCTCGCTCTAGTATTGTCACTCTAGCCCTTTTTTTATTTCTGCATGAGCGATAGTCTCACGTACCTTTGTGATTTCCAGCTGAAACGTTTGTAATTGTATCTTTTATTCAGCTTCAATTCATTCCACCGCTATAAAAGGAACAAAGATTCCTCACGAGCGCTTATGTGCTCTGCTTATTCATGTTCTCCCTTTGTAAATCAATCACTTACAATGTTTCGTTTTAGATCGTAAGCTGGCTACACAATTCTAGTGCTCCTTCGGTTTCTTCGCAATGGCTTTCTCGCCAGTAATGGCACAACTAAATTCATTCTACCATCCCTTATACCTCCATTCCACTTCGCTGAATTTGCTACCGGCCTCTCACGACATTTCCCGATTTGGAATCGACCCCGGAGTCATTGTGGTCGTAATTAATCCAGTTAATTTTTCAAGCGCAGCAACCCTACATCGAGCCGTTAGCGAATTTGTAAGGTTATAAAAAATGAAGTGTTAGCACTACTTCGCTACCAACATGAAGCAAAATTTAAACGATGCTACCGAATATTAGGACTATTACCGAGGTGTTAACCATATGATGACGACCTCATACCGTCCCGTTAACGGATAGATGGATAAAACAGGATTTTTTGTTTCCTTGTTCTTTTTGTTTGATAGATTTTTCCGCCCAAATCAGTATTTCTACCATTATTGAATTACCAGTTGTGCCTTTTTCTGCTTGATTAGAATCCAAAGACTGGACACCTATGATGTAGAACATAATATTCCTCCTTTAATATTGCATAACATTTACCACTAGAATTCAAAATTATCGCAATGTTATTTGTACAAATGCTGGTCAACAGAAAGACTGCCACAACACCAGCTGCAAACGCACACAACATGCAATTTTACTGGCAGTTACACACAAAAAAAAAAAAACTCAAAATACCTTTTCAGAAAATGTGCCAAATTTCAGTTTTTAAGAAGCATAAAAGGAGGATGATGCAATTGAGGTAAAAAAAAAAAAAAAAAAAGCACAAATAGACCCACTGTGAAATCTGACTCCCTGCTTATATCCAGCGCACATTCTCAAGTATGAAACAGCTGTCAGGTCACATCCTGTCTAGTCCACTAAAGTAAAATAAATAAATAAATAAATAAATAAATAAAAATAAAAACCTCAATTACAGTTCAGTGCTGTTTATTTGATCACAATCTCTAAACAATCAGAATAAGACTAATATTGATATTTTGGTGATTGAGCTCTATAAAATTGAAGTCAGTGTGCATTAAATTAAGTATTCAAATAAGTGCATGGAATGAGTTTCTGATTGATGTGTGCAATGTCAATGCTAACTGCCACTGCCAGCGTGCCAATCATCTCCCTGACTTAGATGAGTTTGCAAAAGGATCAGGTCTTGAGAAAATAGGACAGTCCTCTAGAGAAGCAGAGAAACTGAGGGACCTCCATGAAGCAAATGCTCTTGTCTCTTCATTAGTAGTCAGTTAATCTTCTGTAGCATGATGGATGGATGGATGGATGGAATGTGAATGGAAGGGTGAATGGATGGATGGATGGATGGATGGATGGAATGTGAATGGAAGGGTGAATGGATGGATGGATGGATCGATGAGGACAAACAGTTCTAACAGTTCTAAGTGGGTGGAAAGGATGCTCATTGTTTGCAATTATGAATAAGAGTCATAAGAGTCTGATCTACGTACCTAGAAGTACGTAGAACAGAGCTTCTCAAAGTCCAGACTCCGGTCCAGACCCGGACCGCACAGCAAGGCAATCCAGAACCAGCCCACACCTCAAAATAGCAATGCAATTATACAACGTGATAAGGTCTACTGTATATTTCCTACTTTGTCATAAAAACGTGTTATTAATAAATTGCTAATTGCGACAATCCTGGCCCGAGGTTAAGACTAAACATAATTGTTTCCTTGAGTCCAAGGGCCAGCTAACAGATGCCCATAAAAAATGCAAGTTAGCTAACAGCTAACAAGGTTTTACAGTACATTCTGTCCAGTGGCATGAAAAAGCAAGACTTTAGCAACTTCTGCCAGTGTACATCACGTCTCCTGTGCGGTGAGGATGTCACAATCCAAATATGCAAAGGAAAGGTCAGTGTCTCCGTCTAGTGACCACATCTTTTTTAGGCAGCTAACTGAAAGCAGACAGCGCCATTTCTCTAATTAGACAGCTGTATGTTTTGTCTATGTTAGGGGCCGTTCATTTTTGCACTCAATTATGATATAAAAATAAAAATAAATGCTCTACAAGCACACCCACAATAGAAAGCAACACCTCTGCACCACTCATGCATTTTCTACGCACGCCCCCCCCCCAACAAGTTGAAAGATTCGAAATTCAGAATTCCACAAGCACAGCACAGGTCGTGTGACAATGAACTTCACTCTTTCTAAACTCCTGGTTTAGCTGGTGACATTCTCTGTGTTTTCTTTCTGCCTGAAGGATGGAAATCACCCAAACACTTTGTTCTTGTCCTCTTGTTCTCAAATAAATTTAGTAGCAGAGCTACCAGTGTTGTCAGTGTGATTAAACTTTTTTTTTTGTTCATCAAAAACAAATACACTTCGCTTGTTTGGTTTGTTTAGGTGTGAAAATCAGCTAATGAAGATTTTCCTTTTATATTTAAAATTTAGTTTTATAAATAAACCTGTAAACTTTTTAATGTTTAAAGTTGGAGCTGTTTAGGTTTATAAGTAACAATTTGTAAGCACCTTTTGTACTAACTTTTTAACATATTTTGAATCTTTCTGACACTTATGTTATGTAAAGTTGTTTTATCTGATTGCAGTCAAACAGTGGAAGTTTTTTCCAAGAGGTTTTATTGTATTCTGTCTCAGACTTCCTTAAACATGAATGTATGTTGCTTGTTAGTTACAAGCAAGTTTAATTAAAGCCATTTATTCTTCACCAATTGTTCCGGACTATTGATCTTAAATAAAAATCATATCACCTTTGAGAACCCTTGCTCTAGAGTATTTAAATGACATTATATAATGATAAACCTGTAAATCTTGGGCATTTATGGTAGGTGAAACAGTGTCAGAATAAATAGGCTAGCGCTACAGATTGCAAGTATATTATTTACAATAAAGGAAAATAAATAAAGGAAAAACAGATATCCGTATTATAACAATAAACATAAACATAAACATAATAATAATAATAATAATAATAATAATAATAATAATAATGAACCACCCACACATTTGGATACTTTTGGGTCATTTTGGGTATAACTGTAATGTCCAAGACTCTCATCAAGTGCAATATTCACATATTGGTGTCAAGCCATAGCCAAGTAGCTAACAGCAGGCCTGGGATGCTGAGACGTAGTCCAAGCGTGAACCAATGCACATGCACACAACACACACACCTAGGACTTGAAGCACTGTGCCTTACTCTGCCAAGTGAGTCTCACCAATTAACATCCAGCTGTTGCCCAGCGCAAACTGGCAGAGACTCAGAGAAAGAAGTGGCAGGAGCATGTGAGCCAGTGAGCTGGTGTTCCCAAAAGAGAAAGCGTTAAAATGCAAACCTTCAGTTTCAGCCATGCTCTCTGGGTATTACACTATAGTTTGAAAAGTTATATTAAAAAAATAACTGCATTCAATTTTTTATGTAACTGTAATGCACTTAAGAAAAAACTATTTAAAAGACTCTTAAAGAATCTAAAAAAGTCTTTCTATATTGTACTGACCGGGGACTTTTATCCCTGCTACTTGGCTTATCTATATCATTGGGATGTGTCACATGTACTGTATATACTGTACATGTATATTATATATATCATACTGTATATATAAAATTCAGGAGACGAGGTTGGCACCAAAAGTATGACCAGAATAAAGTATGTTATGTGTGAGGAAATTCTGGCTTCCTAGAGACACTGATGAATAAGGATGGGTAAATACAGTAAAAAAATATATAATAATAATCAAAAAAAAAGTTTCCAGTCCAACTGTCTCCAACTGTCTGATTTCTATGATCCTTTGCCCACTGTGAGATCAGATCCCCATTCTTGGCTGAGAGTGGAAGCAGATGTGTATTTCTACCGCTGTAGGACAATCTGCCTTAAGGTTGTGCGCTTTGAGATGCTTTTTCGGCTTACCACGTTTATATAGAGTTTTAAAAGGCTTAGGTTAACAATGACAAGAGTAAGCACCCTGTAAATATTTCATATAACTTGCAAAAATACGTTCTGCATGACTGTTTGACTAAAAAAAAAAATTAATTAAAAGTGTACACTTTCCCCATGATTATTGGTTGCCATTAAATTATAGCCTATAAATAAAAGAAAGGTTTTGTCTGTACATCAGTCAGAACTTGCTCTTTCAATGATTTCTTCACGCTTCATACATTGTAGGACCCAAAACCAGTCTCAGAAAAATGTCTGTCTGTCTGTATGTCTGTCTGTCTGTCTGTCCAGCCAGATTTTGTCACAGCATCATGCAAAACTGGCTGGAGAGAATTTAATGAAACTTTGCCAGTCCTTATGTACATGTCTGAAGTTTAACCTGCAGTAAAATTTAAATATTGAGTAGAATTGTAGGTATGAGCAGTTTTTGAGAGATTATAAACCGCAAGTACTGTGCAAGTGTCAAACTGTGGGCGCGTCTTAAATCGACTGGACAGAATTTAATGAAAATTTTAGATATCTCCTTGAAGTTTAACCTGCACCATAAGTGAAATCAAAATGGTGAGTAAAAGCGATGTTATGAACATCGAATAATTTACATTTAAATAAGCTACTAATGTGCTCCTTGCTCAAAGTAAACAAACACCTGAAACAATAGATAGTAATTAGAAAAGATAAACTGAATATTTTTACTGGGATTAGATCATTAACATACGTAGGTTGTGGTTATGTGTGCATTTGTGACAGCTCATTGGGGCCTGAGGTGAAAAATCTATAGGTAGCCACTACTGCACTACAGGGGTTGCCCTAAATCAATAGAGTCCATGAAACCCAAGCTATTACAGTAAACCAACGTATTCCCGCGCTGAGACTGAGGCAATTGTCCCTAGCCAAAGAGGATCCCGGATAATGGCACAGCCAGGGGCAAGACCCCAGTCGCAGGACTTATGACTGCACTCCAAGCGTGCATTTCTGCTCCCTGAACCACTCAGGGCTCATATAAAATACCGCTATTACACATACTTGCCAAAAGGGAACTTGTATAGTGTGAGGGCAATAAGGCAGGCACTTCTGCCCCTCCTTAGGTCTATCTGTGTATACGCTGCCTTTATTTATTGGACAGATGGTTTCTTACAATTTGATTTAGAAATAAGACACAATCTTTTATGCAAACATGTAAAGATTAAGGTCTTAAGGTCTCAGCGGCGCTTATGCTGTACCCTAGTTAAAGTGCATAAGAAGGGAATAGGAAGTACTTTAGGATTCAGCCTAATTATTTCCTAATGACATAGATTAAAAGTAATCCTACAGGAAGACATTGTTGACAATGTTAGCAACTAGTTAGTGTATCTCCTATGGGAAGAGATCTATGGGAAAAGATTTGTGGAATTGTGGAATCACTTCTTTAGTATAGGGATAAAACAGAAATGGGCTCAATGCTTACAGCGAAAACACAGTACTGGTGCTGTTTAATGTTATACATATACATATATACTGACGTTTATGCAACATGGAAGTGACCAATCTTGCTTCCATAAAAATGTCAAGTTTGGGAGAGATGATTTTTTTTTGCCCCAAAAATAGTCATTTTTCAATGTTACACCGTCTCACTTTAAACATTTAACACTTTTTTTAACATTTAAAATGCAAATTATTTATATTTTTTATGACCTGTAAATTTTTTTTTTTTTTTTAGTAAGGTTAGTGTTCATAACTATGTGAAATTCATGTTTCAATATCTTAACAATTTTACATTTTAGAATAACACTTTTTCAGGTTTTGTTTATCTTTTCATGTGAAATCTAATTTGGCGAAGCTTCATCTGAATGACAGTTAAGATGGTTGAAAGATTTGAATTTAAAAACGTTAAGGACATAAAAGGGCATGCAGATTTTTATTTTTTTTTATCTGATAATAAAAATAAATAAATAATTTTTAAAAAAGCATGGATTGAGAGATTTTTTGAAAAATGGTGTTTATATGATCCTCTCTCAATATTCACTTTTTTACCTACAGTATGAGACACTTTTTAGCACCAATACCATGTTCGGCCGTTACCTAAAACTCTTTATATTTTTTTTATTTATAAACATATACCAAAGTACCTGAGGGTTCTGGTGGGCCTCTGTGTGGGTGCGTAGGTAACTTGTCAACTTGCCATGCAGTCACTTGGCACAGCGTCATTTGTAAATTAGCCCACTGGGGCCACGGAAGGAGATTTTTTTTTTTTTTCTGATGAACATTCGCTTGCAAATGAGCACACCTGGTCCTGTACTGCACTGAGAATGTTTCTGCCCATGTGTGACAGAAGCATTTGAATGGATTGGATAATTGAATAACTACTCAGATGCTATTTTTTTTTTTTCAAGCTTCTGGAATAATGGCTCATCCAGACATAAAAAAATCCATTGCATTTAACAGTAAGAGTGACTGCTTTTTAATGGCCCCCAAAAAAATTAAAGAATGATAATATTGATTAAAAATTATGGACTGGCTCAATTCTTTCTTTAAAGTACACTCGAAACGTACACCGAAGAACCTACAATAACAGTGCACATTGCTTTAAAATTTATCTGTGCAAACTAAAATTGTCCTTGGAGAATGTAGAACTGATTCCTGTCTTCTGTTCTCTTTTCTTCATTTTTTTTCTCATTTCACCTCAGGGCAGATCAATAAATAACCATCTCTCCAAATACAATGGCAAATGACTCATGGAAAATTTAAAAAGCATGAAGATAAATGGACACGTTTTCCATTCATGTCTGTCACCAGAACCGGCTTGACAGGGTGAAAAAAAATACACAGAAAATGACTGACATGTACCAACCAAAATTGGCTTCAAGCTTTTTCACGCTTGTCTGGTTCAGAGACCAGAGTCCTTCATTCATGGCTTTTAAAAACATAATTTTTTTTTTTTTTTTTTAAATACAAGACCTGAGATTGAATGGATTTAAAATATTAAGTATGTTTGTATGGGCAGCCTCTATTTGATGCCTTGCACAAGCATTTTACAAACAACTAGTGTACAGTCTCTCTAACTGACATATTTTGAAACTACTACATGACTTATTAAATGTTCATGTGTAATTTAATTGCACACTCATAAGCATGTTTTTAAAATATGTACAGCACCATCTGTTGAATTTTGCGATTAACTACTTTTTTCAAGGTTGATTTTTTTTATGATATAAGGGTCTTTTCCATTTAAATTTTAAATCATCATCTTCCCTTCCTGTGGGCTGATTGAGATGAAATAAAGCCTACCGTATGTGTTACCTTAAGCTCTGCCAAATATACCTGTGAAAATCGCTTTAAAATTTGTTCGGTACTTTTTTATGTGATGTGTGCACAAACAAACACACAAACAGACATACAAAAATTCCTGTGTTCTATTACTCATCTTACGTCCCCTTTTTTCGCAAATATCTTCAAAGTACAGGCACGCCAACTTTACATTTTATTATATGTATGGATTACTCAGCAATATGTCACGAAGAGGGACTGCATCTCTGAAACCATAATCAGCAGCACAGGAGCACCTCAGGGGACTGCCCTCGCCCCTTTCCTGTTCACCCTGTACACCTCAAACTTTACATACAAGTCGGAATAAAGCCACATGCAGAAGTTCTCAGATGACACTGCCATTGTGGGGTGTATTAGGGATGGATAGGAGTGTGAGTACACATCTTCTACAACCATCTACAACTGAACATCAGTAAGACCAAGGAGATGGTGATCGACTTTTGTCGGTCCGGGTCTCCCTTGTTACCTGTTTCCATACAGGGAGTGAATGTTGAGATCAAGTCAGGTCATGCAGTAACCTGGGGCTACAGCTGGATGACAAACTGGGCTGGTCAGTGAACACTGACTATCTGTATAAGAAAGGAAGGAGAGGTAAGCAGGGATGCCACGCAATTGGACAAGGTGGTCAGGAGAACTGGTTCGGTGGTTGGTTTGGAGCCACTGTGTTTTATCAAGTACAAAGTTAACATAGCATCTACAAGAAGATTTTAGCGCACTTTATGCTTTCTGTTGTCTTTTCCAGCAGGAAATGAAAGTGCCAAAACTACCCTTACTGGTTTGCTGACCATGATCTTACTGAGCATGATTGGCCAGACAACTCGCCTGACCTGAAACCCACAGAAAACCTATTGTGTAATGTGAAGAGGAAGATGAGAAACACCTGACCCAACAATACAGGCAAACTAAAGGTCATTAGTAACACCTCAGCAGTGCCACCGACTAATTGCCCCATGCCATGCCACACTGATGCAGTAATCTGTGCTATGTGGCACCGGCCAAGTATTGATGAACAGACTTTTAAAACATTTTTGTATTTATATCCTTTTTTGATTGATTTTAGGAAATATTCAAATATTTTATGATAGTAGATTTTTTTTTCCTGAGCTATGTATAAGCCATAATCATGGAAATAAAACTTTCAAAAAAGAAATCTAGAATGTCTGAAAGTTTCACTTTTTTAAATAAAATTAGGAGAAATATATAACTTTTCCCACCATATACATTTTTTGAGATGCATTGTATATTGGATAGGGCGGCAGGGTGGTGTAGTGGTTAGCACTGTCGCCTTGCACCTCCAGGGTCCGGGTTCGATTCCCAGCCAGGCTCGATTCCCATCTCTATGTGCATGGAGTTTGCATGTTCTCCCTGTGCTTGGTGGGTTTCCTCCGACAGTCCAAAGACATACGGATTAGGCTAATTAGCATTCCCAAATTGCCCATAGTGTGTGTTTAAGTGTATGCATTTTTTTATTAGGATCAAAAATCTGGATTACCTTATGGTGGGGAGAGATGCAAGTCCTCACAATCTGTACTGCGCATCCAAGCTTGCAGTCAGCAAAACACAAAATGTCACATCTGTAGGCACCTTAATTATTTATATGCATGAATAAATTATATATTTGTAACTACAGTTAAATTCTTAAACCAGAAAATCCCTTAGGCTTACCTATAAAATAAAATCAAAGGATCAGTTAGTCAATAACTTTCCTTTAAATGTAGCAATACATTCCTTGTAGTGCTAACAGGACCTTTAGCCTTAGCGAGTTAACCTCAGTTGAATAGAAAAATGATAATCATCCTCACCAGAGTTGAGCAACGGGAGAGTCGGTTCCTGCTGAAATCCCTGAAACTCAACCTCCCTGACATTATCACTGACTGAAGTGTGTTTTTTTAAAGATCCTAAAGATCATTACTCTAACCAGAACTATTTGCGACAAAAGGGTTGTCTCATAGCTCTCACAGCTGGAGTCGGGGTTACATTCATAACTTTAGATCTGCTACTGAGTGGGGTTATGTAGAATAACATTAGTCACTTTAATGAGACAAGACGAGTGACAAGAAGAGAATTCCTTTTTAACTGCTACATAGCATGAAGTACATTTCTAAATTGAATACCTCTCATTTTTAGCTTGAAAATTATGCATAATGAACCTGCTATAGTTTAATACTATTAGCATTTTAAATCTCCTACACATAACAGATTGGCACTCTTAGCTTCCACTGCAGTTTTGCCAAGAGGTTGGAGCACCTTTGAGTTTTCCTCCCTTCCGCCCTCTATGCACACCTCATGAATTAGATCTGTATCTAGATTTCCTGCTTTCCATCTCCAATAAAGGTCTATTAGTCAGCCATCGCAACAAACTACGGCACTATGTATGTCACATCACATGAGTCTGGCTCGTACTGTAAATATGCTATGAAAAAGGTAACATGCCTCAATTCACCACAGTTCCCCATAACCTGGCATGGAATGACCCCCTTGATTCAGAGTTCCTTAATTCTGCAAATTGCCTAAGATGCAGAGATGATAAAGTCACCTTCTGGGCTTTGATGTTCAGAGTGGTTCAGAACGTGTTTGTTGTTTTGCCCAGAATTCACCCTAAGGTACAATTTCGACCAGACAGCAGCAATCTAATCTTTAGATCAATTGTTCTTCTGGCACAGGAGAAGAACAGTGGGACTCCATTACATAAGCAAGCTTACTAGGAGGTAGATATCATCACCACGGCCCATAGATAGTCTGGGCGCCTTGCATCTATTGTGACATTCTATTTTATATGCATTACTTGCTGCCCCAGGTGTGCTGTTCCTCGATAGCTGTGCTGCTCCTGCTACTTGGGAACCATTTTGTATTGTATTTTCCCCAGACCTTCTCAGTGACATGAGTGTAGCAATCATCTTCAAGAACCTCCCTAGTAAGTTCTTAGGTGTTTTGTGATTCCTTGGGAAGTTGCTGAAATATGTCATCCAGATGATCCTCAACACCCTAAGTGGTTAAAATGCTAGCAGACAATATAGTGGACAAAAGATACCTGACCCATTTGAAGCATGCAGTTGTATAGGATGACTTTGTATACTCTATCATTAATTTCTTATTTCTTTCCACCGAAACTAAATTTCCTCCAGCATGACAATACCACTATGCATTAAGTGAGATCCATCAAAACATGGTTCCACACAGTTGGAATGGAAGTGAGCACCTTTGGAATGAACTGGATTGTCAGCTATACCCAAGATCTTGTCAACAAAAATCACTGTCTGATCACATGGGAAGAAATAGCAACAGCAATGCTCGAAAATCCTTCCCAGAAAAAGATGGAGGTTATTATAACAGCAATGGGGAGTTAAATCTGGAATTGAATCTTTAGGAAGCATATCTATGTAACAACCGTATTCATTGTGATTCCTCCACCATACTGTACTCCACTTTATAACAGTCTTGGAAAGATCTTGGCATGTGATATATCATATCAGAATTTCAGCTTTATATCCTTGTATTTAGATCTAGAAAAAAAAGCTTGAAAGCATGGTATATTTGATGGCCCAAATTTTCGGTAAGCAAAAGTATAGGAACAGGCATTCCTAAGGTAAGTTAAAATGAAAATTCGGATGTCCTTTTCAGGAATTATTGCATTAAGCCGTTATAAAACATTTCACTTTCTTCCACTTATAAAACTGCTTGTTGTGTTGGCAGTGTGTTTTGGGTGATAATCTCACTGGATGACAAAGTTCCTCAAATTTAATCTAGTGAGCTTGTTCCAGGCAGCCATGCAAATCCAAGCCATGACACTATCTCCACCATGCTTGACTGGTGAGCTTGTATGTTTTTTTTTCTTCACAGCGGTCACACTGTTTCTGACATTAATTGCTGTTGGGTTCCCTTTCCATCCTGTTTATGTCTGGTTGTTAGTACACCATAGCTTTTTCTTTTTCTTTTTGTCTTATTTCTTTTTCTATATACAGATCTCTGGTCTATATATTGGTTTATTTTGCATGTCCTCCCTCACTACATCCATAAACCTTCTCTTGGGCCTACCTTTTTTATCCCGAAAACATTCTCCTCCCGATGTACACCTCATCCCTCATCTACGCATGTCCAAGCCATCTTAATCTGGCCTTTTCTAACTGTGTCCCCAAACCAGCCTACCTGCACTGTCCCTCTAATATCCTGTCCATTCTCATCACTCCCAAAGCAAATCGCAGCATCTTCAGCTCTGCCACATCCAGCTCCGCTTCCTGTCTTTTTGTCAGCATCAACATCTCCAATCCGTATTGGTCTCACTACCATCCTGTAAACTTTTCCTTCCATTTTTGCAGGAGATCACTCCCGGTACACTTCTCTATTAATTCCACCCTGCCTTTAGACAGCAGACCATAAATATTTAATGTATATTATATCCAAAAAATATATATATATATTTGAAGAACCTGAAATAAAAATGAAAAACTGAAACTAAGTATTAAAATTGCTTTTACTTGGGTTGCTACATTTTTCATGCTTGAACAGTTTAACATTTATAGATCACAGTTTCTACTACATTAAAGTCAATAGGAACAAACTTTTTTGTTGTTGTTGTTGTTGTTGTTTACTGACAAAGCGTGAAATCTTAAAATATCATCATCGGGGGGAAAAAAAGTGTTCTTGCTCCTCAGACTTAGACAAAACTGCACCCTGCCCCTGGCAAAGACCTACATAGAATACAGTAATGTTAAGTCAATATGGCACGGCTCTGATATAGGCATTCAATAATGCAGCCTCTTTCCGTTTACTGCAGATATGAATTCTGTCCATAAAATAACCCAATTCTTCAACTGCTTGGTCGGAACCAGTAAGAGAAACAAATTCTCCTTCATCCATATGATATTCGTTGTGCCTGGCATCTTCGAAAAGGAGCCCTTTTGATTTGTGCAAGGCGCATATAGGGCACTGCTCCAGCTGGCTCTCTGGCCAGAGAAGACAAATACACCAGCACCTGGGCAACAGGCCCAATCCATCTCTTCCAGCCTAAAGAGGAAGAAAAAGGGAATTGGTGGTGGTGGTGGTGGTGGAGGAGGAGGAGGAGGAGACTGTGAGGGGAAAGAGATTTGAAAGTGAGCAAACCTCTGAGGAAGGGGCAAGAGTGAATGCGCAGATGGCACATGAGAGCAGGGGAAATGAGCAAAATACAGCAGAGTATTACCATTCAGAAAAGAATGGAATAAAGCAAAAGAAAAAGATCAAACGCAAGCTGATGTGTGTGTGTGTGTGTGGGGGGGGACAAAAACAAGAGATCAGAGGATAAACCTCAATCAGTGCTTAACACCCTCTGGTGCAGGCCTGCTTATAGAGCAGTGGAATATACAGTATTGCATATGGTTATAGCGGCAACCAATAAGGCAGATGTTTAAATCCATTTACGTGCAGTGTTGCACTGACTGCTAACACGCCACACTTGACACATTGTGCTTTCCAAAGTGTGGATTATGGGTCAGTGGCTTTGGCTTTCACATCTTTCAAAACACAATTACTTACAACTTCAACATTATATAAGGATTTAATTACTTTAGGCAGTACAACATGGACTTTTTTTCCACATCTCTGCCTAATTTTAAGGTTATTTTTGGACTATGGTGGGCTTCAAAATGTCACACGAGATCTAAGCATTGCGCAAGTTTTTCACAAATCCCTTCTGAAATGAAGCATGAGCTGATGAACACTTGATTTCAAGTCCAGGTTAGCAGTGTTATCAATCCAAATGGCTGTAATGCTCACTTTGGCTGAAGAACCTTGGAAACTGTGTTAGGCTTTCTTATAGGAATTAAAATAAGGGTGTGCAAATATCACCCCTGCTGACTATAATCACCATACATTTGTGAAAATGTGGTAAAATTACTTTAATGTAGAAACTCATTTTCTCATTGTATTTATAAATATTCTATACATTAAAAATGTTCTGAGATCTCGAAACGAACCCAAAGTCTGGCTTAAATACTGAGTTATATTTATAAGGTAAGTTAAGGACCATTCATGAGCCACATCAGGAGACAAATGATCTCCACCCCTGAAGAGATGTCAGTTGTTTGAGTGGCAGTTTCTCATGCCAGCTAAACACCTGCTTGTATCTGTGCAGTTAAGGGTGAAGGACCTTCAGTGGCATCTCAGCAGAATGAATCAGGGACCTTCAGATCAGTAGCAATATTATAACCACCTCAAATACCCTTTAGATAATGCATTTGTATAAATTAAACTCCCTTTGTTTTACTCCTCTTTCAAACGTGTCATTTCATTGCTCATGTAAATGATCTAGTGCCAAGTCCCAGTCCCATCAGAGTACAGCAGACCTGGGTGGAGCTGTGCAACAAGCCAGTGGAGGGTTTCCCTTAGATGAGGTGACATTAGGGGGAATGGAGTTGCATCTGAACATGTACAGCGGTACTTTGGCATACAAATCCATTCCAGAGGCAAGTTCTTAAGGCGAAAGTTCATATTGCGAAATGCATTTCCCATAGGAAGTAATGTTAATGCAGATAATCAGTTCCAGCCACTCTAAATATTACCAACACTATAATCATATTTTTGCATATTTAAAATAATTAAAACGTTTCAAGAAGACATGTAAATAAAGTAAAATATGAAATAAATAGACATTAAACCTCACTTAACCTTAATTTATGAATCCTCTTGGCAACGACTGCTTAAAAACAAAACTGAAAGTGGCTCCCTTTTTCTTCTTGCTACCGTCCTTGCTAACCGCCTTGGGACCCATGGTGCTATGTCTTAACTAAATCTTACGCAAAATGCCAAAAAAAAAAAAAAAAAAAAAAAACATGCAAAAATATATAAACTCGCTTCGCTTGGCATTCCACTGATGCAAACAAGTTTTAAAAGGCTCCTAGAAGAATGCGCAACTTAGCCAGCGCTCTGTTCGTTTCATCAACTCGTATGCTGAAATTTACGGTGGCCATGAAGTGCAAAACAAATTAACAAAACTGAAAACAAAATAACAAAACCCAAAACAAAATAACAAATT
>JAQMYJ010000036.1:2893160-2907256 GCA_030014305.1 Clarias laeviceps | reverse complement strand
ATGGTAATCCTGTTACTGAGGTACAGGCCTTAGAAATATATGTATCCAATATAATACATATGGCGTTATAGGGTTAATTTCTGAGTTTGTGTTGGTTTACTTCTTTAATTAATACCAGCAACAAATGTTTTTTTTTTTTCCTCCCACAAAATCTTTTGATTCGAGACCACGGCTCTGGCTAAGGCCTTGTGCTAAACATTGTAAAGCTAATAAAAAATAAACAAGACATTATTCTGGGGATTTTCAAATATTCCATGTATTACCAAAAATCAAGTATTATTTTTCAATATACGTGATTTTCCCAAATCTCAAATTTCTCATGGAAACACTCCTGAATTCCTATCTTTAAGACAATAGAAACAGGAATAGCTTTTAAATTCCAAAATTCCTGCAGTCTGGTGACTTTCTACTGTATGTATGAAATTTCTGTGTAAGGCACACTTGTAACGTATAACAATTACAACACATTACTTTTTTCTGAATGGCATGTGTATATTGTCACTTCCCTGTGATTGGGACACACTTATTTCTTTTAAAAATAATATTTTTGCCCTTATCTTGGTTTGCACATACTAATTCCGTACTTGATACAGGACGTTTTAATATTAAGGACCCGGACCCGTTTCCACGTATACTTGACGCCAATGACTGGTTGATTTTGAGAAGAGTCAAAAAGGTAAAAAAAAAAAGGTTGATCTCACTTGAAAAGGTAGTTTTGAGCACAGTACCAAGTACTCAGGCATGTCTTGGATCAGATATAAAAGTCCAATGGGACTTGAACACGGAGGTCGACCACTGTTTAGAACGCGACGTAACTCCATCAGTGCCATTGGCCTCCTCTGAAATCTCTGTGTGCACATAGCATGTGTTCCAATCTCGTCCTCTGACCTACACAGCCATGGCTGATACAGTAGGAAAGCACATGTAAGGATGGATAGCTCTTGGTATTTTTTTGCCAAAATATCAGTAATATTATGCAAAGTGTGATGATTGACTTACTTGTTCTCTTCTTTTTTTCTTTGTTTAATTGCAGCTCACATACCAACAGAGTGCATACTGCCCCCTGCTGTATCGCAGAGTGATTAATAATAATGTGAACGCTGGTCAGTGGGGGAGGGGAAATAAGTGTTTTTTTGGGGGGCAGGGTACAATTCAATCACCTTGTGTGAAAGCTCCCCTAGTGTACAGTACTGTATGTCTCAGACTGATAAGAAAGGGTAAATTTGGCACTACAGACAGAAAAGAGTGCACCCATTAATTTCATGGGTCATGTAAGCATTTTTAACGGTTTTACAGTGGGATGCTTTGACAGGACAGTCATATGACAAGACTATGGCACGGTGTCATTGGTTAGTGTGTGTTTGCCAGACCCTTCATAATCAGCTTCTCAGTAGTATCAGATTTGTCTCAGATTTTTAGATCAAAGCATCAGCCAAATGAGTATTTTTAATAAGTATGAAGTATGTAAATTAAATCATCATTTAACTCCAAACTAAGTATTGCAGCTTTTTCACCAGCCCCAAAGGATTATACTGTCAGGGCATTTATACAGCATGACCCCATAAACCTACTTTATACTTCTTCGCCAAGTCTATTTGGAGCCGCAAGGCTGCATATTTGGCCTACGTCTGGTGCATCTGTGATGATCTGCAATCACACCACCAAAGCACTAGTTGGTGATAGGGTTTCTATGCTGAGTCTCTTCACCACTCTGAATTAGCCTGCATACAGTATCTTTGGACTGTGGGAGAAAACCGGAGTATCCGGAAGAAACCCACCAAGCACGGGGAGAAGATGCAAACTCCATGCACACAGAGATAGGAATCGAGCCTGGCCGGGAACCTGGATGTGCAAGGCGACAGTGCTAACCACTACACCACTGTGCCGCCCAGTTTACACAATCAAAAGAAAATTATGGAAATTTGTATGAAATGTGAAAAATGTGTATGAATCAAAATGATTAGATTGTCCCTGATGAGTGAGCTGAGGGCGACAGTGCTGAGGAAAAAACTCCCTGAGATGGAACCAGACTGAACAGGGAACCCATCCTCATTTGGGTAATAAATGAGGATGGGTTCCCTGTTAGCATAGCAGGGTGATAATTGATCTGCAGTCATAGTGTGTGTTAGGAGCCTGGAAGTTCAGTATAACAGTAGATGTGTTTAAGTTAATATGGAGTCCAGTTCGTTATTAGAGGTGCACTGTAGGAAAATCCAGTCCTGAACTATCGAGCGACTGCAGTCACGAGTCCTCAGAGAACAGCTGTCTGTATCAGCCGAGGCCAGGACTGTCGTCATGGTGAAGTCCGAGACACCACACGGGTCCCAATCAGACCAGGGAATCCATGCAACGAGATCTCCAACCAGAAGTGGGACACCAGGACAAGTCAGACAGGTCCAGAGGGCAGAGAGGGCATGTGTAGCTCGACATAGAGAGACAAGGAGAGGGAAAGAGAGAGATAAGAGAAGAGGAGAGAGGAGAGATGTAACAGTTAGTAAGATGGTCAGATGGTCAGGATATTCAACTCAACTCAAAAATGGAAGTGAAGGGCCTCCGAGTGGCGCAGTGGTAAAGTGCTCGCCCTATCATCCGGAGATCGCGAGTTCGATCCCCGGGTGATGCTGTAACCTCTCGCAGCCGGAGGTCTAGAGAGAGCTGATTGGCCGAGCTCTCTCACAGGGGAGGGATGAGAGGTACTTCGGGCTCCCACATTAATCACGGCTCTCGTGAGCTCACGTAAGCGGAAGGAGCGGATAGCGCTAACCTCCGAGTGTGTTACTTCACCCCCAACGGTGCGTGAGCGAGCAGTTCGAAAAGATGCGGTCGGTGACATCACGTGGGTTGGAGGAAACACGTGATATTCTGCAGCCCTCCCGACTGAGTGGTAGTAGAAGCTTAATGTGGAAGCCCCCTAGTGACTGGGAGGAATTGGACATGACTAAATTAGAGAGAAAATTGGGAAAAAATCAAAATAAATAAATAAATGGAAGTGAAGAAGGAGCCAGAAATGTGATGGGTTCAAGACTTCACAAGAAATACAGTGTAGACTTGATGCAGAAGCAGAAATCAATCAACATTTAGTCTAGTCTAGTTACTGAGTCATAGTCTGTCACTGAGTATAGTAATTTTCCAGCTGGCTTCAAGCAAGTTTGAATCCTGATACTACAGCCTTCTATGACCAGGAGTCCTGTGGAGCATACTGGCCACGCTCACAGTGGGGGAGGAATGGCATACTTGCATTCCCACATCAATCATAGCAACACTAACTAATCATGGGCGTCTTTATGCAAGTGGAAATGGCGTGGATGGCACTTTCTCACGAGTGTGTTACAATGGCCCATAATGGTACATGTTTCTCTGAGGAAGCATGTGATAGCACTTTCCTGTTTCAATGAGTAGCTGTTGCTTGAAAGGGGATTCAATTCAGTGTTTTTGTATTCTTTATTATAAGGAAAAATCTTTATTTCTTTACAATTATTGTAATTATAAGATCTGATGGGACAGTGATATAAGTGTGACCAGTGGAAATGATGAGCACTATTGAAGACAAAGTTTCTGGCAACGATAAAGGACATATCACACACACACACACACTGCAGTACTTGAGAGCGCAATTCTACAAGGCTATACTCAAGAATGAGGAAATTATACCTTAAGGAAAATACTGCATTTGACAAGAGGATTTAATTAAGTTCTGATCTGTTCCTCCCTCCACGTCTTTATCTTGATCTTTAGAAGAGGTTCGGAGAAGAGCTTCTCCTGATTACCACGACTGCGTACACATACTTACACAGCCGAATGTGTGTATTGCTTCATCCAATATTTTTCTTTGGTCCTTTGAGATCATAGTGGCATTTTGTGTGCAAAAACAGAATGTGATTTTTCTTTTTTTGTATGAGATAAATTATGAACAACAGGTTCAGTACATCATTAAGCTCTGAAGAAGAAAAAAAAAAGAACAACGTTACCTAACTGCATAACTCTTCAATTTGTGTTCGGTGTGCAGTGCCTGAGAGAATACTGGTGAACAATTCATTATGTAACATGGTGCTCAAGATGTGTTTTACATAGTCAAGTGCCTGACAATGAGTTCTGAATCATTTTCCGTAATTTCTTGAATGATCTGTGGCAACTAACTAACAAAACGTAAACATATCAAAATGTGTTTTATATACAGTATATGCAGTGCTATGCCAGAGTAGTTAGAGCAGTTTAAAGTTCCAAGCTATGTAAAGCTGTTTGTTTATGACAACCATGGGGCAACCTCCGATACTGAAAATGAAGCCAACTAGGAAGCGCCAAAATGTGCAGTTCCTCAAATGTCCACTGGGGGCTGGCTCTAAGAGCAAGTCAATTCCCAAATAAAATGCTGAAATTTACACAGAAATAAAATGGGGTTGTTCTTGCTGGGATTAGATGAGCTTTAACTGGTATTAACTGGTGGAGCTGAGAAAACATTGAGGTAATAAATATACAGTACAGTAGTACATTGGAATACAAATTGAATACATTCTGGAGGCTAATTCTTAAGGCAAAGAATTGTATTATATCATATGCATACAAAAACATAATCAAAACATTTAAAAAAGACATGAAAATTAAGTAAAATATGACATAAATAGACATTAAACCTCACTCAACCTTAATTTATGATTCCTCTTGGCACCGGCTGCTTCAAAAAACAAACTGAAACAACTTTTCTTCTTGCTACCGTCATAGCTAACATTCCTGGGACCCATGGTGCTACAGTATGTCATCACAAAATCATACAAAATCTTACAAAAAAAATGCTAAAAATTTTTTTTTTTTTAAACTAAAATTATGTAAACTTGCTTCGCTTGGCTTTCCATTGACACAAACAAGTTTTGAACGTCTCCTGAACATACGCGCAACTTAGCGGCATTCAGTTCGGCTCGGTTCAGTCGCTCATATGCCGAAAATGCTTTGTATGCCAAGGTAAATGTCTTGCAAAATTTCAGTTCTTAAGGCTTATGTTCATATGCTGAGGTTACTACTGTACGGTTATTATGCATAATATTTGGTGTCAGATAAGCTGGAGCGCACCCCTGACTTCGCCTTCAGTTCAGCAGCATCTCTCATCTCATTAATAATAATAATAATAATAATAATAATAATATTTTTTTTTTATAATGCACTTTATATTTGAAGCAAATCTCAAAGTGCTACAAATTAATTCGACCCGAAAGCTCTGATAAAAAAAGATAAGTTTTAAGACCAGATTTAAAGGCATCAACAGTCTGTGGCATCCTCAGGTGCAGCATTCCACAGTTTAGGTGCTGCTGAGCAAAAAGCCCGATCTCCCATTGTATGAAGTTTAGTCTTAGGAGGTTTCAAAAGATGTGCTGATGCAGAGCGGAGGTTGCATGTGGACGTATGTGAGGTAATAAGTTCTTTGAGGTAGGGAGGGGCATCCCCATAAATACACTGGTGGGTAAGTAGGGCAACCTTGTAATCAATTCTGAATGAAACAGGGCGCCAGTGAAGAGATTTTAGAATGGGCGTAATATGGTTGTATTTATGCCCTCTCATCAGGATCCTAGCAGCACTGTTCTGAATATACTGCAGCTTTTGAAGGATTATTCCAGTAGTACCAATGAGAAGTGCATTGCAGAAGTTCAGCCTGGAGGAGACAAACGCATGGACTGACAGGGGCATGGAAATCAAGTAGACTGCTGAGGGATTGGTTGTAGAAGTCAACTGACTCAGTGACTGAGGAACATTCAACAGAGGAGAGATGCTGAAGATCTTAGCTCAGAGTATCTGGGTTATTCCTCCCACCTGCATTTTTCCACATAATAACGAATTATTCAAAATACTTCAGGAATCACTTAAGGTCTAAACTCCTTACTATTATTTACTGCAGCTCAATGTTAAAGGCAGATGGTTAAGAAACTAGTAACAGGCATTTTTACTTTAATACTAAACTACTGTGGCTCAAAAATTCTTACTAGTTAATTAGTCAAAATCACCACTGAAAGCACTAGTGACAGGCATTTTGGTTTTAGTAGTTAACCAGCTGCGCACAAATTGCCGCACAAGTTGACGAGTGTGCATGACTAGTTAACTAGTGAGGTTCAAAGCAAACAGTTTTGGTCTCCATAGATATATTTCCTATTAATGATAACTGTACAAGGGTGAACTTTTACTTAACTAATCAGTTAAAATTATATTAAGCCATACATTTACAGTATACATAATTAGGGGTGTGGCTGATTTGAGTGACAGCTGCATGGTATGTGTCAAACCGCTAGCTGTCTGCTATGCAGCACCTTAGCTAACCAATTAACTGGGATCAGTGTAGTTTAACTTATCACAAGAAATGTTGGAGATGACTCGGAATGACGTGTAGGATATGGATGACAATCAAATGCATAAGCATATACATTAACATCATAACATTTCAGCTATTAAAGCTGAATTTGCTAGCTTGTGGAAGGTAACTGGGTTAAGTAAGTGGGTTCTAAACAACAGCCGCTTTCGTTACACCCATTTGAACATTTATGGGTTGACCTGGGGGTTATGTGGAGTCAGCTCCTGCTGACATTGCGACAACCAGAACTCCAAATGGCTTTTTAGAAAACCTATGGGTGACATCACCAAGGGTTTCCTCCCACAGACTAAAAGACATGCTGGCTTGGCCCTTCCAGATTGCTCATGTGGTGTGCGTGTACCCTGCGATAGACTGGCACAGTTCCCTGGAATAGGCTCCAGGCTCCTCATGACCCTACGCATGATAAGTTGTAGAGAAAATGAATAGATAGACACAGGCTGTGAACAATAAAATATATTCAAATGTAGTAACCCCATTTTTGGCTTATGAAGCAACTCATCATTAGCGTCTGCACATCAAGAAGAGTTTTTATACATACTGGTGCTGCGACAAGTTCAAAAGCGTGAGCCCTTTGTGTTACGCTGAACCTTTTTCACAGAATATCCACATGTAAGTGAACTCCATAGAAATGTATCAAATCACATAATCACTTTAGTAATAGAAGGACTTACTTTCCACTTAGTGTGGGTGTGTAGCCAAAAATATAGTGGTTATTATAAGTTAGGTACAGCAGGCTGTTTTAATTCTGTGTCTAGGCAGAGCGAGAGTGGAGTACTGAGAACTTATAAGAAGTGCCAGTACAACTTAACCATGAGTATTAACAAACCAGATTACAGTAAAAATAAAATCTATTAAAGTTTTGTAAAAGGGAAAACAACTGGATTTTTTGCACCCAATAGGCTTTTGGTCTCAGCAAAATATTTTAATTGTTAAGTACTGTACGGTTGCTTAGCCGTGTAAAGTACCTCTATTAAATTTAATGGATGTTAAAGGGGACCTATTATACAAAAGGCACTTTTTAGTAGTGCTGTCAATATTAATGCATGTGATTAATCTAGAAATTTAAATACATTACTTATATATATATACCATGTATATGACCAAGCTATACCATATGATCTTTTGTTTTTTGTTCTTTTTATTTTTGTATTTAATCAAGCCACTTATATCCCACCTCTAATGTGACCTCATGTAAAGAAGAGCCCCTCCCCTGACTTCATGATCAGATCTGTTGTTCTCTGATGAGTTATGGCTCATTTACATAGACACTGAAACAGCATATTTGCAGGAGGAGTGACCTTTAAGAGTTTTTAATATATAAACCATGCACCATTTTTTAGATTACCCTTATTAGTTCTATATGAAATCCACAAAATAATTTTTCTTTATTATGGTCCCAATTATGTTTTAATAGTTATACCCATTATCCATCCAAAGAACCTTAAGAAGTAGATAAACTGAAATACAATTATTTAAGAGTTTCTTATCATCACATATTATTCGCTATATATGAGTGAGCATAATTCTCAGATATACAGTTAATAGATTTCACTCTATAGTGATACCCAGGCTCAACAATAGGTCAAAGTGCTGTCTCAAATGTCTCAAATGTCTCAAGAGCTCAAATCAGATTCAGTGACTTGTTAAAGACAGGTGCAATAGGCTTTTATTAAAAAGCACAGAGCAAATAAACCAACCAGGCTAAGCAATACTCGAAAGGATAAACAGGCAAGAGGTCAGGCATTTAGCAAACAGACATAAACTAGAATGGGCAAATGGGAAGACTGGGCAAACAGTAAACAAAGCAAAGGTCAAACACCAAGGCAAACTGGATTTTCAAAAGGCTTAGTTTAGTCAAAGCCAGGGGTGGAGCAAGGCTTTGCAAAGTCAGTTTAAATGTCTTAGTTATTTAAAGCCATGTCTTTGACTAATCAGTCAGGAGATGTAGAATGGAGCACGGTGCTTGTTTCAGTGTCAGCAACATGGTTACTGGCTGGAAGTTAAAGAGAATTGGGGCTTGTTTGATGGTTTGTTTCAGAGTCGACATAAACCACACAAGCTGCAAATATTGAGGATTGGCAGCAACAACGATTGCCTTTGGGCGCCTCCAATTGCTCCTCTGCGCTATGTAGTAAGCACAGACAGAGTGACAGAACCCCAGTACCAAAACCCCAAAGCACACCAATCATGAGGTTTACATGTACCTTGGGGCAGTATTCTGAGGTGGAAATACCCCACACGGGGCAAGGCCTTAGCTGACATGCAATACAGACAGTGCCATAAAAAAAACTTAAAACACACACACACACACACACACACACACACAGATTCAGAGGCAAAGACAAAACCGGCAGGGCAGAGGGCAGCAAACCTGGCAACTGAGTTTATGTTTAGGAAAAGAGCTGATACTGAAATTAGAGAAACAGGCATTGTGATCGAAATGGATCAGACAGAGCTATGATCTGAAGAAAAGGATTAGAAAAACTTTAGAACAAACAGCAGCGCTAACTTACAGATGGAACACTTAAAACATTATTTGTGATTGCACTGATCAATATTATGTAGACTATTTTAATGTCCCCTTAAAGGTACAACAGTGGTGCTTAAGGTCCAATTACTGTACAAGCCCTAAATATATTCGTCTTTCATATGTACAATAAATGTTCCCATCTCATGTAGCATATGTAGCTTATTAATTCCAGCTAAGGTCCAGCCATCCAGGTCTGTTTTGGTGAATGGGGTACAAAAAAGGGAAAATTTATTGAAGTAGACAGCGCTGAAAAAGAATAGGAAACTGGCTGGACTGAGAAAGAAGCAAAGCTTGACTCCGTCCCCAGGAAAGGACCTGATTTGATGGATGCCACCAAGAAGAAGACAGGTCTAATGAGGAGCTTCAAGAATTTAACACGACTAGGAAAGTAAATTGGTCAATTTACACCAACAAGATTTGAACAGAGACATCACACACACCACAAGGATGAAACAGGGCTAAGGAGGAGCATCAGGAATGGCCAGTATACACAGAGGGCCAGTATACACAGTACCACTGAAAACAGAACAGGGCTGGGGAACAGCATCAGGAAAGGGACAAGTTTAGTGTCCGCCACCAGGAAAGAGAGGGGGGCAGTGAACACCACCAGAAAAGAAACAGTGATGGTAAAAGCCAAAAGGAACAGGGCTGATGTATCCAACCAAAGACAGAACACGGTCAATACAAACCACCAGGAAAGGGACGGTATTGGTGTCCATCACCAGGAAGGAAATACCACCAGAAATGGAATGGGGACAATAAAAACTACAAGGAAGCAGGCGTAGTGCAAACCACCAGGAAAGGAAAGGGGACAGTAAACAGCACCAGGAGGGATACAAAGCTGATGACTACAATTAGAAAGAACCAAAGTGGGTCAGGAATATCAGGAAAGGAAAAGAGCTCATAAAAAAAACATTGAAGGCCTTTAAACAGTACCAGGAAGGGAATAGAGGGAAAAGGAAAAGTGCCTGCATGCAGCATAAGCAAGGGAACAGGAAAAAGAGAATAGCACTGGCTCAACCTCAGGTGTTGAATCTTCCACAAAGGAAGGATAAAGGAGCAGTATTTAATCCTTCCTAAGCTGAAGCCAGTGTTAAGCTCGTCCCACTCTCTGGGCGTGAATGACCAGGGCTGTGGGGAAAACTGAGCCTAAAATTAGCACATAAGTTGACTCAGCGGTTGAAAATGATTTGAGGTGAGTCTCAGTGATTGAAGCTGAATTAAAAAGCTCTAAGGGGTTAGGCAAAGCAGAAATGAGAATTTACAGGGACTGAGGCCAACACTGGGGAATAACGGTACTGTGTGTGTGTCGCTGACCTTGCTCACAAAGGCAGATGAGATGGGAAGCAATGAGTGATTAAAAACAAAGGATATGCACAAGATACGTTCATACCGTACAGTATATACATAGCATTTACACTGAAACGTTTCTATGTTCTTGGGGGACATGTGAGGTAGGAATATTTGCGCTTAGGTGTAGACTAAAATAAGCCGAGTGCTTTAGTGTACCTAGTACACTCGATTGAAATGGGAAATTTGACCCTGAATTGACCAAGCTGCTGGAGGTGACCCAAATATTCTTTGTTATTTTGAGTTTCTGTCATGGAGATTTTGGAGACAGAGGACCCACTGAGCAGATTTTATCTCACAGTTAGTTCAAAACATCTGAGGAGACCTTGAGTAGCTGAAGTCTGTGGATTGGGAGAGAGATGTCTGTACTGACTGGCACCAGAAGAAACTTGAATGCATGAATGAATGAAAAAAAGAATGCATTAAAAACTCTGAATTATTTACAGATTTAAGTGCTGCTAGGACACTTGTGTGCAGGATGCAGTGTGGAGCAGAGCATTCCCTAGACAACACGTAAAAATAGAAAATTTGTATCTGACCTTGAGTGAGATTTATTTTGATTTATTTTATTTTACACAATAATACGACCAAAAGTATGTGGACACCTGATCATCACATGGCCGTTCCAAAACATCTGATATTAACCCCAACTTACACCCTCTTTGCTCTTATAATAAACTTCATGCCACTCTTCTGGGAAGGCTTTCAGCTAAATTTTGGAGTGTGGCTAAAGGGAGTTGTGTTCATTTCGGGTAAAGAACATGAGCGATATGAGGAACCGATGCTGGTAAGGAGGCTCCTGTTCCAGTTCTTCCCAAAGATGTTCAGTGGAATTGAGGTCACTAGAGCTGTCTCTCATCAAACCTTAACAGACCTTGTTTTATGGAGCTTGCTTTCAGTGCTGCGTGATATTGGGGAAAAAACTGACATTGCAATTTATTTTTTTAAGCAATATATATTCCAATATGTAGAAAATATATATATTGAAATATGTAGGTTCATCAGATGTCTTGAATTCCTAAAGGAGGAAATAATTAATGATTCTAAAAGAATCAGATTGATCTTCATAGAAAATAAATATAATACAAAAAAAACCTCTAAAAATGATTTCTTTTTTACTTTTTACTTTATTTTCAGTTGTTTACACTATTTGACTCACCTTATTCAATATAATTCAAGGATCAAATATGTTATGATATTAATAATGAATGTTGCTTCTTACCCTATTATGAGTTATGATGAGGCTATATATAGGCACCACCCAGACAATATCATGAACTGAATTTTCAGATAGGTAAAGAAATTCATAAGATTCATAAGATCCCCAAATGCACAGTGTGATGTCTGAAGCCTCCTCCGTCCACACACACACACACACACACACACACACCGGCAGGACTTTCGTATAAGCGTTTGTGTTTTTAAGTACTGTGTTTCAGTATGGATCCCCATCGCTTTAGTTTTAAGGGTTAATGTGTGTCCTGTGTGTATTTTTTTAAAGAGCAGCCTGTTCACTGAGCGAAACTGTGTTTCTCTACAGAGCGTGTGCGACAGTCAGTACACACTTCCCATTAGTTTTTCGGCAGTTGGCATCCATTGTCATCGCATTTAGTCCCTCTCAGTACCAGTCCTGCGATATGACTATTGCGCATGCTACAATGAAACGATGTATAGTGCAGCCCTGCTTGCTTTGTGCACAGGGGCAGTGTCATGCTGGAAAAGGTCCAGGCCTCTTAGTTTCTGTAGAGGAAAGCTGATTTGTATGCTACAGCATCCAAAAATATTTTGTACAATTGCTTCCAAGTTTGTGGCAGGTCTTTGAAAGAAATACTGCAGCCTGTAAACACTGGTGGTCAATCTAAGCTACGGTAGATTTGTTCCTGGTCATTTGAGGAATGTATTTATTTTGCAGCTGTTCCAGATTGTTAAAAGCTGTAAAAGGCAATTGTTTAATAAATTTCTATGTGTAAAATATGACAAGTAAGGAGCGTATGGCCGAAAGAGTTTTAAAAAATGCTAATAATTTCAAGATTTCAAATCCATCTAATCCTAGAAACCTTGTCATTTCTCAAATCCTATCTGTGGTATCCCTGGTTATTCGTTACTGTAGCTTTCCCTCCTAACTGTCCTGTACTGTCATGTATACGATCAGCCATAGAATTACAACTTCTTCTTCTTCTTTGCCTTTCGGCTGTTCCCTTTCAGGGGTCGCCACAGCGAATCATCTGCCTCCATCCAACACTATCCTCTGCATCCTCTTCTCTCACACCAACTAACTTCATGTCCTCTCTCACTACATCCATAAATCTCCTCTTTGGTCTTCCTCTAGACCTCCTGCCTGGCAGTTCCAACCTCAGCATCCTTCTACCAATATGCTTACAATCTCTCCTCTGAACATGTCCAAACCACCTCAATCTGGCCTCTCTGACTTTATCTCTAAAACATCAGTTGGGTTGTCCCTCCGATGGACTCATTCTTTATCCTATCCATCCTTAAGATGCAAATGATTAATCCCAGTATTTTGTATTGGTTCTCCTTGTGCCACCTGGGTAGCTCTGGTCCGTTGCCCTCTGGAGTGTGTTGTGTTTTCTGGCCCCAGGACATTGACTGCAGAATCTTTGGGTGCTGTCGGGTGAGGCCTCAGTAGATCAGACTTGTTTATCCAGCACATCTCATGGGTGCTTGATCGGATTATGATCTGGAGAGTTTGGAGGCCGGGTCGGCGGACCTGAGCTCTTTGCCTTCTGGGCTCTGATTTCAGCCGGTAGTGGTGGATCGGATGTTCTGATGCCTTTCTATCATGGACAGCATTGCCTTTTTTCAGTAATTTGAGTTGCATTGGCTTTTCTATGGAAACAATCCTAGCCTTTGGTCCCTGTGTGCATGGGGGAGTCTTGGATTTCCATTATCCTGTCACCAGTTTACTGATATATTATTGATAATAAGTGTTAATGTGTTCATGTTACGTAGTGTTAATGTAATGGCTGATCAGTGTAGTTGTTATTGTTAGCTGCATAAAATACAGTATTATTTTGCTGTTATTATTTCCAATACCATCTGACTTTTTCTGGCTGGTTCATAAATTTATTTCCATCTTATTACATTTCTTTTTCTAACTTTTTTTCTACCTCACACAGTCTTTAAGTAGTCTTGCTTTCCAACAACAACAACAACAAAAACTCTCAGTAGGCTTGGAAAAGAATTTGACAAGAGCATGTTAAAAACAGGGTTGGAACACAGCCTAGTTGACCAATCAGGCTAAGCTAATCCAACAGATATGGGCATTTATATGCTGCCAAACACCACACATTAAGATGTTTACATTTACATTTATGAAAGTTGGCAAAGATGCCTATCCAGAGGGACTTCTGTTTACTGTATAGAGCCGTATAGAACTGAACAGCTGAAGGTTAAGGGCCTTGCTCAAGGGCCCAGCAGGGGTAGCTTGGCTCACATACTTTAACAACGTTCTCTAACTTACACGAAAAACAAATACATGTACAGTACAAACAATTGAAAGCCGAGTCTCACTTTCTCTATCACACCCACATCAACAGTGAATCATTCTTTTAAAAAAAACTAATGCATCCACAAACTGCGTACACTTGTGAAATGCCTGTTTTCCTCCCACAGATGCAGATATTAATGCATTGTCATTCGGGACTTTCAGCATATTAGTTGAATTCTCTAAAAATAATAATACTGTAATATAAAAAGCTGAGGAGTGTGATTTACTTCTGCAGAGTAAATAAATGATATGATATATTGAAACAAACAGGTTTTGTTGAATTTAGGTTACTTTAGAATTTAGGTTAATTTTGTCCATGCTAAGAACACATTATAATGGAACAAGTTTATCAAATA
>JAQMYJ010000036.1:2859457-2893060 GCA_030014305.1 Clarias laeviceps | reverse complement strand
AGTCAAGACCTTTATAATTATTCTACCATCATCACTCAGCGAAGTTTGGCCCATAATCTGTTAACTATTAATACCCCGATCTCACCTACGTGGTTTCGCGCGGTGGCCGTAAGTACAGTTCATCATGATTCACCGCGAGTTTGGCACTGTGATTAGGTTTCCATCGTTCCTCGCTTAGTCAAACCGCATAGGTGAGATAGGGGTATAACAGAGGGGGGCGGGTTATTGGGGGCGGGGCTTGTAGGATGACTTTCACACACACACTAAGGGATTGGGAATGACTGCTGTCTGGCTCATGGGTTACATAAATTGTCTAAATAACGAATTACACGTTTGAAAATATAACTAAATAACTGGGTACTTAAATGGCAGACCTAATGCGTTAGATTACTCGTTACATCATAAAAGTAATCCACTTTGTAATGCGTTACACCCAACACTGGTTATAAATATGATATACTGTACATACTATATGTCAATTGACTTTTTAATCCTACTAAATCACAAACATTTTAATCTGGAAGCACCGAACCACATATAACACCTCTATTTTAATCTCTTAATTGTTATTCTACAAAAATTTTTTTTTCGATTTTCAAAAACCAAAATTCTGTCACTAGGTGATATGCGTGCATGCAATATTGTTCAATGTGTTTGTTCCAGTCCCTGAGTAAAAAGACCTTCTTAAAGAATTAAAAAATGTTGGTTATTGTTAGATTTTTGTTTTTCATGTGCGTTTAAAAGATTACTTTATACACCTCTAGTCTTGATGTTTAATTACTAACAATAAATATAATATAATATAGGCAGCACGGTGGTGTAGTGGTTAGCACTGTCGCATTCCACCTCCAGGGTCGGGGTTCTATTCCCGTCTCTGTGTGCATATTCTCCCCGTGCTTGGGGGGTTTCCTCCAGGTACACCGGTTTCCTCCCACAGTCCAAAGACATGCAGATTAGGCTAATTGGCGTTCCCAAATGGCCCGTAGTGTGTGTGCCCTGCGATGGATTGGCACCCTGTCCAGGGTGTACCCCGCCTCGTGTGCTTAGTCTCCTGGGATAGGCTACAAGCCCCCTGCAACCCTAAAGACAGGATAAAGCGGACAATGAGATGAGTGATAATTATAATATTTATAGTTAATAACAAAAGGTTTATTGAACTGGACACAACTGATTAAATGAATTATCGATTATTTCCCTACTGATGTTAGCATTGACGGAGATCAGCCGAGTGAAAAAGATGAAGATGGGGCGGTGAGTGATGTTTACCTCAGGCCATGAGACAGAGACTGATGTGAATAAAACTGATGATCACGGTGAGAAATCATGTTAGTAATGTTGCTTTTTTTATATGTGTTAACTAAGGTTTTAAAATGTAGAAGTAGATTCTTAAATATGAATTTGTCCATTGTCACTCTCACCTTTAGATGCTTAAGAATGTTTGCTTTAAGGAAAATTGTGGTTTCTAGGACTACAGTATATAGTAGGGACAGGAATCACCAGGGACCACCTGATGCCATATTATAACAGTACGTAGGTGCGGATTCGTTCTGTATTACGATTCTAACTAAACTTGACAAAAACAATGTTGTGCTGCCTGCCAATGTGTGATGGGTTTAGAGCATGCCACCTGCAGGACTATAGAGAAACTAACATTTTATCACCTCAAAACATATATAAATGTTAAAATGTTTTATTACATTTATTTGTAAATTAATATTTATAAAAATGCATGAATAGCCACACAAAAGAATAATGATACATAACCGATTAATTTTTTCTCCATCTCTAGTATACACTAAAATTTATATATATATATATATATATATATATATATATATATATATTATATGATGATATCAACATATTTGTTATTTTGTTTTTTTTTTAAACGTTAACATCTGACTATTCGAAGGGTTTTCCTAGATTTGCGCCCTGCATATTTCATCATCATATTGCTGGATATGATTTCATCCAATCAAGACTACTGTACAATTGTGTTGTAGTTTGAGTTGTACTTAATGCGTTTGATGAAAAGAAATAGCATTTTTCACTTCCAGCTTTCAGAATGACACCTGATGGAAGTGAACAAACATCCTCATCCTCATTGTTTCATAATGATCTTTTACTATTCAATTGCCCGGCAAAGTCATAAGCACAAGCATATCAATTACCAGACTTGTAAGAACCCGATTCCTCCTGCTATGTGATACTTCAATCTATAAACTTTAGGGCCGGAAACTCGTCTGTGTTATTTCAAAGCCTCGCAATTATCTGAGTTCTAGCCACATCGATTCCTGCAGGCCTGTGTTTGAACGAGTGAGGCTAAATGACGCTTCCAGGCCTCGTGGCATGCCCATTTACACACACACACACACACACACACACCATGCCAGACCAATGCGCCATTACAGGAACTACTTAACCCAATTTGGTTAACATTGAATGGAAGCTAGCATTATGCAAATAACATTCTGCTAATTGGTGGATACCACCTAATGTTGCTAACAATAAATGAAAGTAAATAGACACCAATTAGTGTTATGTAAATGCCATCGTGCTAATTGGTCTATTCCATTCACGGTTAGGAGCATTAGTGCTTTAGACTGAACTATTGCATTAAAGTGCCTTCGGTGACACTCGTCCTGTCTCGCAGAACACATTTCCATATCTACTTGGATATGTGTGTGCCAAGGATACGTACAACATCTCATCACTCAGCACTGGCTCACGTGGACCTGTTTATAAGTTTTATAGGATGAAGTGAGGCATTTGTTTGGTGTCGCAACACATTTTTACAACATTCAATTAACACCTCATGTTAAATAAACATATTTAGGGTTGAAGGAACTCTCTCAGAATTAAATTACATTTTGTAGCACTAAATAAACACCTACAGGGTGGAACTATGTTTAATGCTATTTAATTAACTTGAGGAGCAAAACAGTAAATGCTGCCTAAAAATTGCTGCCTCAGAGCTCCAGGGTCGCAGGTCCTATCCTGAGCTCGACTCACTGTCTGCGTGATGTTTCATATGTTCTTCTATGTCTGTAAGCATTTCTTTCAGATCGTCTGGTTATCTTGTAAAGGTGGATTCGTGTCAGTAGGTGGACTGGCTAAGAGTAATCGTTCCTAGATATGAATAATTGTATAAATGTATGTGTGTCCTTGGTATCCTGGTGTCCCATCCAGGGTGAACGGCTGTCCAGTGATAGAGACCAGGATAAAGATCTTACTAAAGACAAATGGTTGGGCACCCCATTCACAAACCAATACATTTTTATATCATTTTACATCTGAGTAGTTGAGGATTAAGGGCCTTGCTCAGGGGCCCAACAGTGACAGCTTGGGGATTAACCCTGAAACATTCCAATCAGTAGTTAAACACTTTAACCACTGACCTACAGTCCTCATATATGTATGTTTCCAGAGGTTGAAGGAATTCAGAGAACCCACCAAAAAAATACACCCAGGCAGACACGAGAAGAATCTGTGCAGAAACTCCAGGCAGATGTTAACCTGTGCTCTGGATCAAATCAAAGAACCTTGTAGCTGTGAGACAGCTCTGATACTCCTGTGCCACTCTGTTGACCTTTTAAAGAACCATAGTAAAGGTAGACCATTGAATGGAGACCATTCATCAGGTTTCAGCCCAAAACAGGCTGTTCAGACAACAATCTGATAGATATTCTTTGTGGGAGGTGGCCAGTGTTTTTTTTCACACGGATTACCAGGGCAGCATCATCATCATCAACTTTTATGTTTTACTGTGAGCATGTCACTGGAGCTCCTTACTGGATGAAACAATAGGCAGCATCATCTACGGCGAAAAATGGCTTTATCAGGCCGAGCTTACTGAAACCTGCATGTTGACTGCACACTCCATTCGCAGGTAATGGTAGCACACAGGCGTCAGGATCTCATGTACATGGGTGGAGCCGTGGGTAACCTCTAGTTTTATCTAAAAACGGATTTTATGTATTATACTGTATGTGTCAAGTCCGTGCCACCTCGAGTGCACAATGATGTTAAAGCAAAAACGACATGTGCTCTACCAGAAATTTGAAGAAATGCTGCAATTCATGTCAATATTTTAAAAGTTGTTCATAACAAACCCAGCTTTGTTGAAGGTCGAGCGGCTGGACGCTTTATGTCTCAGGATGGCCTCATGTCTGTGTTTCCTTCTGGCTCTGCCTTTTAGTTATACCGTCACAGGTAGGAGCCGTGCTTGCACTCTGCACAAAATGTACCTTGTCTTAAACAATTACATGGCAAGGAGCATATCAAATAATCTCTCTTTCTCTCCCTATCTCTCTCTCTCTATGGTCTCCTAAAGTGAACAGTGTAAGGATGGGTTCCTTTTTGAGTCGGGTTCCCCTCCAGGGTTCTCCAGGAAATTTTTATTTATCAATTTTATTTCTCACCAGCCATCAACACTGGCTTCCTTATAAGGGATAAACTTTTTATATTTTGAATATATTTATTTCTGGTGTCACAGAGGCGTAGTGGTCAGCACTGTCTCCTTGCACCTCCAGGGGCCTTGTTTGATTCCCACTTCGATGTCTGGAGGTGCGCATGGAGTGTGCATGTTCTCCCTGTGATTGGTGGGTTTCCTCTCAAATTCCGAAGACATGCAGATTAGGTTAACTGGCGTTCTCAAATTACCTATAGTGTGTGAATGCGCTTGTGTGTGTGTGTGCCCATTTGATGGACTGGCACCCCATCCAGAGTGTACCACGTGCCATGCTTTAAATCTAATGGGATAGGCTCTAGAACCCCCCCATACAGGATAAAGTGGTATAGACGATGAGAGAGAGTGAGTGAGTGAGTTTATTTGTATAGAACTGCTTTACAGTAATCTTTCTACAAATAAAATACAGTTGAGCTGAATTAAATTTCTTATGAAATCCTCTTTGAAATGTGGAAGTCTTTTCTCTCCCACTGTGTGTGTGTGTGTGTGTGTGTGTATACTGTACCCAGTCAGACAGTGCAGGCTGATGTGATGAATTCATCTAGACCAGGTCTAAAACGTTAGGCGTGAACACCCCGCGCTCCCCCGCACATCTCTCTCTCTCTCTCTCTCTTTCTCTCTGTGTCTCTTTCTCTCGTTCTTCCTCTCAGCCAATCAGAAGCGCAGCTCCACCCCGAGCGCTGCCATGTGACTCCGGAGCGCACTGGAAACCTGCTGCTCGCGCGCTGCGCGTCACTGTGGTTATAACGGGGAGCGCGGGTGGGAATGAAAGTAAAGTGCGCGCGCCTCGGAGCCCGGCGGATGTTACACCCAGACCGAGATATGGAATTGCCTTCTTGCTCCAGTTACCAGTTCTTGTTTTAATTTAATTTATTCCCCCCCCCCTGGACTTCTTCTTCTTCTCTTCATCATAGCATCATCATCATCATCATCATACAAGCTTCTCCGTCCTCTCCAGCATCATCATTTTCTTCTTTGGTTCCGGGCGGATCCGGTGCAGTTTTGCGCGAATAAACCCCAGCGCGCTCCATGGGTCGCGGGAGATGGCCCCGTGTCGGCGCGTGATTTGGCCTCAGAGGGTCCTGCGGAGGGGAATCTGAGATGGGTTTCGCGGCGGTTTCGGCCACAGCGGAGCCTCGGCGCTCATGGAGCCGCGCGGCCAGGGACTGGCTCTGGGTCGCTGTGCTCTCTCTGCTCGCCACTCTGCCCGTGCAGCGCCTTCGCGCCTTCCCGTCTTCCCTCAGCGACTGCCAGACGCCCACCGGGTGGAACTGCTCGGGTGAGAGACGTATATATTTTTTATTTTATCTTATCTTCGAAAGGTTGCAAAAGTTTATACACACACTATACTGGAAGTGCTGCGCCACAGCCGAGAGAGAGAGAGAGAGAGAGAAACAAGACCGGCACCGCACCGCACCGCGCGTCTCCATATCATCCTGCGTCCTCATCCACAATGGTTTAAGAGACACCCATTATTCTCTTTCTTTCCTACCTCTCCATGCGTTATATCTCATTATCTCTAATGCATTTTGCTGTCTGTGTTATTATTCCATAGCGCAGGCATAACAGCTTATCCAATTACATTTTACGCGCAGTTAGACACGCAGTATTTATTTTTCTTTTCTCTAGCTTATCTGATTTGTTATCCAATGAACCCGGCCGAAATCTTGCTTACTTTCCAATCATTCAAAAAAAAAAAAAAGTGTATCTGTATTGGACAGATGTGCCATAATGTTGACTCTCTCCTAATAGACAATGCGGTTTGGGACACAGCCCTTAGAGTGCGCCTTATCGGAGCCAGGAAGGCACTTGACACCACTACCCTAAAAAAACAAGAAGGATGCATGAAAACATTGTGCGCTTTGATACAGCAGTGATGCCGTGCATTGCCATGATGAGGCTGGAATCTGTAGGCTTTAGGAATAATAAGGGTGCTGCCTTTAGCCCTTTGTGAGGGTTTAAGAAGTGTATAGAGAGTTAAACTTGAGTGTTCAGTCAACACCTGCCAGTGTGCATTCTGCTCTGAGTGTAATTTTATAGCCTTTAATATAATCCCTGTTTGTTTGTACCACACCGGATGCTGTTTCACGCTTGCTTCGCTTTGCTTCCCTGAGTTCAGGGCCTTACTGATTAATATTCACAGGATTGTTCAACATAAGCACCGTTTTTTCCCCCAGCAGTGCAAACCAATTTCAAGTTAATAAACGCTTTATTACAGTATAATAAACAAATAAAACAGGCTTGAAAATTAATCCATTAATTAAAAATTACAAGGCAGTCTGTTGCTGTTTTACATCAACGCTTGTTTGGGTTCTGGACTAGAAACACTTTTTAACTCTTTAAATCTTTAAATCGTTCTGTTCATAGTGGCGTTTTTTTTCCCCTCCTACACAAGATCGAGTGTGCCATGTTTGCACGTGAATCATGCTGTGAAATCATAAATTAACAAGTCAAAATAACAAACCACACAACTATCTAATTGTTTCTTATAAATAACCCAGTGGTTTAAAAGAAAGTTGTGTTGCTTGTTTGTTGTTCTGAGTGTTGTGAGTTGCAAGTGTTTCGAACAAAGGCAAACATTTGACTAAATGGATTTTCACAAGATCTTATCGTTTTCAAAGACAGTGAATTCCAGTAGACAACAACTATAACAGTAATAAATGAATAATGATGATGATGGTTATGAAGATTGATGAGGCTAGGTGCACTTCTCTAACCCAAACATTTTATTTATTTATTCACGATTGCTGTAAAGTCAGAGTTTGACCAAATGTCATGTTTTTTCGTTTTGTTTGGTCAGAACTGTGTGCATGATCCGCCCCACCAAAAACAACCCTCACATATCTCCTATCCTCCATTTTGTTCTTGGAATGCCAATAAGTTCAAAACCTGAATTGCTTTGGTTAACGCTTGGTCTGACTCGGTTACATTTTGGAATTGTAAATTGTCAATAAGTTTTTTAGAGGTTGAAGAAAGCAGAAAAATAATTCAGGACTAGTCAGATTACAGTGATTCTGTGGCGAAATTGTGGGGATGCCTTATCTTCTGAGGTTATATAAGAGAGAACAATAATAAAAAAATTGCTTGTAAAAAAAAATCATACTCTATTATGTAGCGGTTTTAACGATAAGTGAATTGTCAATAGTAACGCTGAGATAAAGAGTAAAATAAGGGATACTGGGTCATGATGATGATGATTATGATGATGATGATGATGACATCAGTGATGAATGATACAAGGCTTTTCCATGTTCCTTATATTATTATTTTATTCTTAATGTTTTGAACTGCGCAGCAAAATTGTAACCTCTGTTCACAACCATTTTTGGGAGTCGCGTTTGTGTATACGACTCCAAAAAGGTCTTGAAGCCAAGTTTTTATTTTAATTACTAAAATCATTTGAGCACAATTGCAGTGTAATCATGCATGTAGCTTCAACTTTGCTGACCGAAGGTGACTGTTTAAAAGGCCTCCTACATTGGTGAATCAGCCTAAGGGCGAAGCAGTTAAAAGAATAATAACTAGGACACGGTCAGAAGTCGCTTCACTTGATGTGACTAATTTGTCGTAATTGAGGCTTTATAATTACTTAACACAGGCCCGGGTGACAAGGAGTAAGCAGGAAATGTGAAAAGCATGGCAACTACAAGCCACAGAAACAAAGCATGGATCTAATCGCATCACTGGTCTATTTGGTTTTTCCATAACTGATTCTTCTCTAGGTTGCCTTCTAAATAAAACAGCTTCTTAAAGACACTTAGGAATGAAAAAGAAAGAAAAAACCCTCCCTGTCCGGGACTTTATTGATTTCTACAGTAGTTCAGACATTGTGGTGGATGTATGATGCATTCGCAGCCGCAGACTGAGCAGTGTTTGTGGAAATTTGTTCTCGAATTTAGCCATAAATGTCTGAGGTGCGCGACTTGCTCAGAGTTTATTCATTAACCGAGACAACAGTAAGCATAATACAGATTCCTGATTCAGTGAATGTGAGCATATGGCGCTAATGTTCGCAAACTTGTGATATTACATTACCAGGACCCGGCTTGTTTGCTGCACTAATCCCTTAAGATTTGACTGATTTATAAGCAGAATGTAGTTAGATGCAGATGCAGAGACCTTCAAGTGGAAAATCATCTCATTTTCTTGTTTTCATTCTTTTCCCCAAATGTCTCCTTCATCTTGTTTTTTTTTTTTTGTTAGTTTTTTCACACACTCCAAAGCAGCCAGGCAATCTGTTATATAAGATTAAAGTAAACGTGGCACAATTAAGTAGGTAAAATCCTGAACATTACTTTTGTTTGGTTTCTGGATTCATTTGTCTTTTCAACCACTTCATTACGATTAGTATTATTATTACAGTCGAAGTTCCTTCGTGAGATAAAACAAACCCTATCCTTTACACTTCCTGTTTTTCATCAAGAAAGCGCCATAATGCATTATACAGCAGTGTATAAACATCACCTGTTAAATATTTGATGCTGGCCAGCTTGTTTTTTTTAATTATTCACAGGGCTGAAACAGTGGCCTCGGGCAGAAAGAACAATCAGCCCCCGTCCCTCGATACCTGGCTGTTTGGCATATGTATAGAACCAGCGGCTGCCAAACCTTCTCCTTTGACGCTGTACAATCCCAACACATCCAGAATGTGGACAGAGAAAAATATTAACTCAAAAGAAGAAAGAGCACAATCCAGTATATTCTTATTTCAGCATCATTCATTCATTTCCAATATTCTTTATTTTGTGTAGGGTTATGGGAGTTATCTCAGAGAGCTCAGGGCACAAGGCAGGGTACACCTGGGATGGGCAACACGCTTCCACGCACACACCCAATTCTACACTACGACCAATTGGGAAACACAAATTACCGTACACTATGTCTTTAAACTGTCAGAGGAAACCCACAAAGCACAGGGAGAATATGCAAACTCTATGCACACGTCCCTGAGGGGAGATTCAGGTCCTCAACCCTTAACATGTCAGCTTTAAAAAATAGGAAAAATGTTTGCGTGATGGAAGAAGCATCGCTCTATTGACCCTCCATTGATGTCACAGGTCTTTTTTGATTTATTGTTCTCCAATATGTTGACCTGTTGTTGCAGGGCAAACCGATGCTCTATATCGAACAGTAAAGATTTACACACCCCCACCAGCAGGTTCTCCCGACTTCGTTACGTCCCGCTTTGGCAACATATCATGCCGTTGGCTTTTTTACAGTGCCATAATGATGGCCATTCACAACTGAGAAGCCATAATAGAAGAAGCCTGGAAGACAACATCATAATAAATTTTATATTCTGTGAAACAAGATGTGGATATAACTTGCAGGCACGAGGAACT
Source organism: Clarias laeviceps (assembly GCA_030014305.1). Taxonomy (NCBI): domain Eukaryota; kingdom Metazoa; phylum Chordata; class Actinopteri; order Siluriformes; family Clariidae; genus Clarias; species Clarias laeviceps. Next base: position 2,883,250 of record JAQMYJ010000036.1, on the reverse strand, counting down.
ATTTGGCATTTAAGCTCCCTTTCATGAAGGTTGTTTAAGGAATCTAAAAATATTTTCTACAACTACTAAAGCATACACATATTCAGAAAAAAAACAACTTTGCATTCCTGCAGTACATTACAATAGCCCCCTTTTTTTTTCTTTTGTCCCACCTAGTAACTATCACAAAAGCACTATTAAGCAACGAGAACAAAGACCTGGAGCCAGCTCGTACAGCCTCGTAAGAGCTGCATAACACACGCATGGAGGACAGCGCTATGTGTCCTTTTCATCATAAATAAGCTGAAATTTGTCCACCGTTTTGCTTTACGGTTCACAAAAACACAATTGGCTATATGGCATTGGTAGAATTCAAAAACCTGACCTTACAACAATAGGGCAAACCTCTATCTGTTGCACCGCTCACAGGCAACATTTGTTTAAGGAAACACAATAAAACTGTCACTCTCTACCACAATGTCTGTATTTCTTGATGTTCTTTCTTACCGTAGACTTTGACTCACCATCATTTGATCATATCAGGTCATATAAGCTCATGTGTGATGTTCAGTCACATGGTTTGGTTGCCTTGAAACCAAAGGCTAAAAATGGTACCTGACAATTACAAAACGTATTGATATACAGTACTGTGCAAAGTCTTGATCCCCCTCATTACACTACGTCATATTAAGTTAAATTAAATGACGTAGATTAAACTAGGGAAAAGAGAACAAATGTTTTACTTTGACAGGCTGCAAAGTGCCTAAAGATACAATTAAAAAAATATATTGTTTATGTAGAAAACTCAGCAGCGGAGTCATTTCCCCTCTCGTCTGTTCCAAACACTCAGCATTCAGCATCGGCAGTAAACCAATCGCCTGATCATCTGTCATCATCTCACAGGTCTCAAAGGTTTCTCACAGGTTCATGTCATAAGTTTGAATGATTCATAGGTCACTGTGTGGCTTAACAAACCAAAAACATTCCTCTTAAGCTGCTCAGGTTCAGGGACTGGACTGAAAATAATGAGAGACATAAAAGTCCTGCAGGAAGCCTGGAGAACTATTCCTCAAGACTAGATTAAAAACACAAGAAAGTCTGGATCTTTGGACGCAAAATATGAAGAAATAGGGGGCTCAAGACTTTTGCACGGTATAATGCGCTAGATAACTAGATTTAAATTAAAGACTAATGGAAACTAATGAGTACACAGTATGATTATCATGTTTGGACTTTCTGAAAAGAAACAGTTCATGGACAGAAGTTTGTGCACCCCATCACATACATATGTGGTTTTGCTTTAAAAAGTTTGAACCGTACGGTTTGTTTTTGCCTGTGATGTAGCATTACAATTCAACTTTACTGAAACTACAAACCTATTCCAGAAGTACAATTCCACCATTCACAAAGCGAGCTCTGTGAAGACTTAGTATTTGATGGCTGGAAAATGTGGAAGAACTCGAGAGTGGTGAGCTCAGTGCCATTAAATCATCACCTTTGGGATGAACTGGAAACTGGAACCTCCTTGACATTCAAACATCAGCACCTGAGCTTACTAATGACCCTTCTAGCTGAATGAACACAAATCCCCACAACCACGCCCCACAATCTAGTGGAAAACCTTCAGAGGAGAGAAGAGTGGTGCTTATTATAACAGCAAACAGAGAATAAATCTGGAATGGCATGCTTATCAAGCAGTCGACCAACATTTCAGTTTTAAGCTGTGGTGTTTTGTCCTTACACGACACATCTGATTTTCCCCTACACTTCAAGTTTAAAGTGAAAACGCACACTACTTTATTAGCTTAGTAAAACTCACTCTCCAGCTGATGTGTAATGCAACAAGTGGTGGCATTTGGGACAAGTAACACACACTGTTGTTGTTGCTGCCATATCAAGGTGTGGCACACAATCATGAAGCGTAATCTTAACCTGAGTGAAATATTTTTGGTTTAGTCTCTTTGCATGTGATGCATGTTTGCAGCGGATATTTTATGGATTCCTCTACCAGGTTGTTATTTTTAACATCGCAAACAATATTTTTTCTATTATTTAATTTTGTTTTCGTGTAAAATATGTTGTTGTTGTTTTTTTATCAGTAGCCTGTTATGCACAACACGGGTCAAAAATTTCTGTATGTATTCTCAATGAAATTGAATAAAAACTTTTATATTGTTTATGTGTTTCTAGTTAGTGGAACATTTAATTTCAGTCCACTCCTCTCAGGGTCACATTTTCACATTTAGAAAACAGCTTTAACACATTTGTGTGACATATGTAAGGCAGCATTTTGTACTTTTTCCCTCAATATCAACCATGTACATTATTCTGTTAATCCCTTAGAAAATGTGATAACAGGATAGTTATATATTGACCTATTGTTTTATAGATAAGTAGCTGATGGCCTGTAGTGTTATACTGTAGCTAGGCAGTTGTTGAGCTGCAGTGTGTTTTAGCTACGTAGCTAACTGATGACCTGTAGTGTTATTGCTAGCTAGCTGATGACCTGTAGTGTTATACTGTAGCTAGGCAGTTGCTGAGTGTGTTTTAGCTACGTAGCTAGCTGATGACCTGTAGTGTTATTGATAGCTAGTTGATGACCTGTAGTGTTTTTGCTAGCTAGTTGATGACCTGTAGTGTTTTTGCTAGCTAGCTGATGACCTGTAGTGTTATTGATAGCTAGTTGATGACCTGTAGTGTTATTGCTAGCTAGCTGATGACCTGTAGTGTTATACTGTAGCTAGGCAGTTGCTGAGTGTGTTTTAGCTACGTAGCTAGCTGATGACCTGTAGTGTTATTGATAGCTAGTTGATGACCTGTAGTGTTTTTGCTAGCTAGTTGATGACCTGTAGTGTTTTTGCTAGCTAGCTGATGATCTGTAGTTTTAAGCTAGCTAGCTGGCTGATGACCTATAGTGTTTTTGTTACTAGTTATTGGACTATGGGCCTGTGGAAAAAATATAGAATACAGTTGTTTGTGGATATGAATTAGGGTTTATTTAAAAAAAAATTATAACTGTTTTGTTAATTACTGACAGTGCTGCCATGGCTGGTTACAATAATGCCAGATTGTAATGAAATATTCAGTTGGATGTGAAAAAATAAAGAAATTAGTTAATTGCAAACCAAGACAGAAAAAAAAGTCTTAGAATTAAAAAAATTAAGTGATTATTGCTTAAAAGTAAGTGATGTTAAAGTAGAATAGGTTGTGTATCAGTGAATTTATGAAAGCATTTGTTCTCTGTTAAACCTTCTTGTCTAAACCTGCATATCATCTGCAGCTTCACTCACAGCCAGCAGTTGAACCCCTCTGTCCAGCTACAAAACACTTAAATGTTCAATACGCATCGGTTCTCTGATCCTTTTACACAAGGAGGTGATTATTTTCCGTCGTTGCACAATCCACAGCGAGCTGGTCAGCGGTGCCAGGTTGGACATGTTCCCATCCAATTAAGTTCAACTTAATGAAGCTCTGTGGGGATAAACGACCTTGGGTAATTTCCTTTGTCTTCTCCAGGCAGGATTTTGATCTGAGAAGGTGTGTTTGTAATTACCCCATGATGGGTCGTAGTGCAACAAATTAATACTGACTGGACTCTATTTACAAAGTGACGTGAGTGGCCCAAGTGGCCCACATTCAGAAGACGGGCGAGGCAGTGTGTCATGAATAAGAAGCCTGTTAGAAAACAAGCCTGCCATTTACAATTGTTAGGACGTTTGACAATCGCGGATGTCTGCTTTTTGAAATGGTTAACGTTTAGCAACACATTATACTCATTTATTTTGGTTTAGTTATAATTGGATACACATGACTTATGTGACGTATCAGAATCTAAATTTACAAATCCATGTGATGTGACGAGGGCATAAACATCCCCCCCTCGCCTTTACTGCTTCAGCAATGCCTGTTTTATACCAGACACTGTTTACTTATTGGCTTCTGTAATTATTTCTTTGTTTTTTTCTCTTGACCCCTTTTTTCATCTGGTTTCTTTATCAGGGTTCTAGAGAAGAATGTCCAACCTAAACATTTATTAAGTAGCTTAGCCACACCCACTTAGTAAACAATATCGACATACTCTGGTGAGAGACGACTCCTCTTTCTTTCCAAGTACTGCAATTTAGAAGATGGGTTGCAAAGTGAGTCTTTTGTAAGGTAAACCCTCATTAGGGTTTTTTTCCCCTGTAGTTTAAGATAAAACTGCCAGCAGCATCCAATCTGTTTTCACTAATGTGTTTCTTGCTCAGTAATTTGTTCTGTGACAATCCATGGAGTCACTGTAACTTAAAACAATTAAGCAATGAGCAGCAGTGCTGTTGTGCTGAATATCAGTACTAACAAGTGTGAACTACAGTAACTAACCCTGACAGGTGAAGCTGGTCGACTGTCCACAGTTAGTTCGTTTAATTAACAGGCGGGGAAAGTTGTTTAAAATTCTTACTGGTACTACATACAGTATGTAGCCAAAAGGTGAGGAGAATAAACCATGGAGGTGGTGGACAGTCCTGTAAATCTCATATGTTTCTTTTTATATTTCCACTTATTTTGCTTACTGTATTTTGGGAGTTTTATTATTCCACTTGAGAATATCAGCTCTGGTACTTAAACTTATTGGTTGAATCTTTAATAGTGTTAAATGCAAAGCTACTTCACTGTAGGGGGTGCAATCCCTTGTTCCACACACCAATTAGTGCCCTTGATCAGGGATTAGAGAGGGATTTGTGATTCAGCCTTGTGCTAGAAGCTAGTTAACCGTGACCCTTCCAACATGAACAGTTCAGATGCAATTCAGTATGACGTAGAAGCACTTACTAGGAGACAACGGGTCGTTTAAGATGCCATAACGTTATCAGATATGTTTTCTTGCTGAAAGTGCTCCTGTGACCGGTTTTAAATGTGGGTTTTGGCAGGAAGCTGCTCTCTCCTTGGTGCAAAACACTAAACTCCATATAAAAAATACTGCTATTTGATTTAAAGACAAGATAAATATCAATCCGTTAAAACAATGTTTGGGGTCAGTAAATAAGTAGTATATATGAATGTTCCTAAATGGATGGATGGATGGATGGAACCATCAGAATGAACTGTCTCTCTCCAACTTAATATGTGTGTTATGCAATTGGGAAGCCCAGTTCTATCAACAACAAAAAAAGCAAAAGGAAAAGAAACATCTTTGCATTAGAAGAGTACATGCCAATGTAAATGTGAGTGCAGTCAGCAGTGCACAACTGTCATTTTTATAAGCTCATTGTCAAAAAAATCCTCTCTAGTCAGGATCGTCAAGTGATCCTTGACCAAGAAGATGAGAATTTTATACACAGTAGAACTATAGCTCACATATTATGCCTCGTAGGTGCATGTGAAATTAATTTCACAGGAATTCTTGTTCAGGTTAACAACAACAGCTACAGTTAACACCAAGGCTCGGTTCATTTTTGGTACGTGTCCTTGTGGCTTATATCTGAAAAAATCTTTGGAGACTAAAAGGAGGTTTATAACGATTAGCATAGAAAATATGCAGGATATAATTTGCAGGATATAACCATCAGTTGAAAATATATTTGGACAAAATGTCCCTTGAGAAGCAATGAGTTAACTAGTATAAGTGTACATTTTTAATTATCCATCTATTAATCCATCCATTAATCCATGCATTTCTTTACTTTATTTATCCTGCGTAGCGTCGTAGGGAGTTTGGAGCCTGGGAACTACTACCAAGCACACACACTCAATCTTACACTGTGGGCAATTTGGAAATGCCAGTCAGCCTTGGACTAACCGGGGAAACTCGGAGTACGTGAAGGAAATGCATCAAGCACTATCACGGGAAGATTCAAACCCCCAGCCATGGAGGTGCGAGCTGACAGCAATAACAGCTAAGCCATGGTGTCATGATGTTATTTTCTACAATTATTTATTGAATATTAATAAAGCACCAATATTCAGATCCATCAAAGAACATTGTCACTTGCAAGCGGTGTACTCTGTGCAAAGTAAAACTAAATAATAAAAAAGCCAGTGTGAAAAATTTGCCATATTCTCAAGAAGAAAGGGAGGGGCTCCACTCTTGCCTATCAGTCGCAGCCGACGTTAGCTCCTCGAGTACCAGCTCATGCGTGGGCGGATGGTGCTTTATTCTCTGAGTCTGGTACGCCACCTCCTGGGGTTGCATGAGCAGCGGTCCGCTGGCTTTAAATGCCTTGGAGCCTCATGTGCTTCATGTGATAGCCTTCACCCTCTTTGGTTCAGCTGTCGCATGATAGCGGGGACCTCACCGGAGGGTGGAATGGAATCAAACCGAATGCATAGAAGCACATAATCCAGGCATTTTATTCTAGTCATGGTCGCAGTGGATCCAGAGCCACATGCACAAACACACACACACACATCACACATTTCTACACTCATTCACATCTAGGGGCTATTTAGCGTAGTTCACCTCCTGGCATGTTTTGAGAGATGGAAGGAAAGTGGAGAACCCTTTAGGTAAAATGAAAAAAAAGAAAAAAACACCATATCGGGAACACGTACAGGATCTTCATGAGTAAGATGGGGATAGGTCATGACATACTGGACATGCATGCATACTTGCATAAATTATTGATACTGTAGCACAACGCTGTTTGTATACATAATTAATATCGCTAAGGGGTTAATGGGATCAATAACGGAAATTGCTTTGCCTTTTTCCTTAATGTTGCGAAATAGTGTACAGTATGATATATAAATATGGAGTTTTTATTTCGCTCAGAGTGTCATTTCAGCTCACGGCACTGCATACGCATAATTCATGGAGAATATTTTCAGACCATAAATTAGAGCGAGATGTTAAGTATCAGTCTCCTTGTCTTCTTGTTTTTATGAGGACACGCACCCAAGAGGACACGGGAGATAAATGACAAGCGTATCGTTCGCTGTTTGCTTAAGGACAGTGTGACCGCAATGACGCGAAAGTCAAGGTTAATAGGTTTTGTGCGGTCTAATTATTTCATGCGCTTAAACTTTTAACCACGTGAATGGCGATAAGTGCGCATTATATACTTATACACACCAATTACATACTTAAACTTGTGACTATATTTGAAGGGGGCGGAGTAGACGGTTAGCTGGACTTCCATTCATGTCGAATCTGATTATGTTGTTGACATAAAACTGAACAGTGTAGGGTTAATACGTTCAAGTCAAACCGGGACTTTTTATGACTTTTGGCGTTTACAATGGGCTCATTTACATCAGTTTAGCTAAAAACGCAAAGGTGGCCAATGTTAATTTACATTCTAAATTCTTTTGAATTTAATTGAATTACATCCTCCATACAATAAAGTTTTTCTTGTCTAGCTGTCACTTAAATTCCCATAATTGTGCGTAACTCACTCACACTCACATTGTCTACACCGCTTTGAACTTGAGTCTATCCTAGGATACTTAGGGCACAAGGCGGGGAACACCCTGAATGGGGTGCCAATTCATTGCAGGGCACACAAACACACACACACACACACACACACACACACACTCACTCACACAGTTTGGGAATCTTAACTAATCTGCATGTCATTGGACTGTGGAAGGAAAACAGAGTACCCAGAGGAAACCCACCAAGCATGAGGAGAACATGCAAACTCCATGCACACAGACCCGATGGGGGGATTCAAACCCGAACCCTGGAGGTGCGAGGCGACAGTGCCATTATGGTTTAATATAAATTGTGTTAGATTAAAGATTCATCCCTGTACAGTTGTCATGCATGGAAACTATAGCTATCGAGGGCAAAGCTGTTTTTGTGTACCAGGCTGCAAACGTTCATTTCTGTTGTCATTTTAACATGAGGGTCGATGGGGATTGAGTCAGTTTTGGAGCCTAGTGGTCATTCGAGGAAATGCACATTTTGGCACTTCCGCATTAGACTCATTTTTCAGTTACCTCTTGACTTTAGTAAGTATTATGCATTGATGGAGAGAAAGAAAAAATATATTAAGGTAATATTGCTGTAAGGAAGGCTATTACACCCCTCTGCGTGCACATCATCAGCTCCTCAACCAACTAATCCTCGAAAACTCTGCTGGTTGTTGACGTTTTTCAGGTCGGATTTCTGAGAGTTCCGTCTTCATTCTGAGCACCTGATAGCTAAAGCAGGTTCGGTTGGTTGATATGAGCGCCATGATGGATTTCCGTGATCTCCACTGCACTGACACACTCTCGGTTTCTCCTGCTGTCTGTGGCATGTAAATCTTCTTGCCTTGGACAGCTTGTCCTTATGTGATTCCTGGGTAATGAGGTGAGACTTCGGGAGTCCACAGCCTTTTGTCCGATAGCTTTTGTGGAATAATGAAATCCCTCCTCGCGTCGATAGGGTTTATTACAGAGATGTCTCATGTGCCGGGGATGATGAGATGTATTTTCAATACAGCAACCAGCGAGTCTTTGTGAAGGAGATGTACTGAGTTTTTTCCCCTTTAGATAGCAAAATCAAAGGGCTTTTCACTGCTTTGTGGTTTTGTGACTCCTTTTTAATATGCATTATATTTCTCATTTATTCCTTTATATATATATATATATATATATATATATATATAGACCTTATTTCAGCAAAGATTTTGCTTTAATATTGTCAGTACGGCTTTATTACAATATGACTGGTCAGTCAAACTGACACAGATATGTGTTAGATGGCAGCATTTTTGGAGATCAGTTTCTTTAAATTAATGTCGGATTTCTTTCCTGAATCTTCATGCATGTCTTTTTTATATCGTTCACCCAGTAAAGCAGCAGGACAAAAAAAAATTATATTTAATCTTGTCTACTGTTTTTAATAACATGCAATAATAGTTTCCCAGTATCTTGAATTCCTATTGTGACAATAATTAATGACGGATTAGATTAAGACGCGTGCTTAAAAAAAAACAAATCTTAATCATCTGACAAAGCAATCTTATGTAAACATGACACTTCCTGAGTGTTAAGGGTTAATCCTGTGAATGAGTTATATGCATTTGTCCAAATTAAAAATAAAAAAAGCAGCGAAAAGCTGAAATATTAATGCTACTTGAACATTTAATCTTTTAATACAACCCCATGAAGATGGTTCTGCCTGAATCCAGGATTATTCCTACTAAAGTTAATTAATTTTGTAATTTCTAGGATGAATTTTAGAGTTGCAGAACTGCACCGCTCTCTCCTCCGACTTCATTTTAAAGTGAAATTCTGAGCAGTTACATCATACTGTATGTGGTTCCAGGTAAACCTATTACATTTGTAATTCTATTGTTTCCCCATGTTGTGATAAAGAACGCATTAAAGGACCCATATTTTACTATTTCTTTCGCTGTCTATGTAAATGAGCTATTTCTGAGCCACGCCCTTTAAGAGAACAGCAGAGCCGAGCGACAAGCCGAGGGAGAGGGTGTGAGGTCACAATAGGGAGGGCAGAAAAAGGGACAAACAAGCAAGGAATGTTTCACACACACACACACACACACACGCGTTGGAGACCCATTTCAATGTCTAAACATGGCTAAAGGGTGATTTGTGCATAATACGTCTCATTTAAGAGATTATTTTTAGGTTTATGCAGCAGGCAAAAATGTGTATTTTGATTTGTTTGAAGAAGCTTAAATGAAATAAGTGTCAGAACTTTCCAGATTCTTGATGTTCACTCAAGCACTTCACTGAGGAAGCCATCTGTGACGTTTTTGTTCCAGCAGTTTATAATAAAATATACTGATTATTTCTTTCTACATTGTAGATCAATGCTGAATAATCAATAATCTCCTTTGAACAGTTGATATTGAGATGTATCTGCTCTTCTGCTCTGTAAAGCTTCATAACGGCTCTAATCTGAGGTGCTGTTTGTTAATTGGTGATTTCTGAGGCTGGTGACTCTGCAGCAGAGGTAGGTTTTGGTCTTGCTTTTCCTGGGAAGGTCTTCCTGAGAGACAGTTACATCATCATTGTGTTTGATGGGTTTTGCAAATGCACTCGACACAATACTGTTCTTGCGAGAACTATTCCAGAACAGCTGACCAATATTGTTCCAGAATGCAGAAAATAAATCCAAACTACGACCGGTACTCTATATAAAATGGTTTAGTTCAGTGTGCGGTATTTGCATTATTATCTAAAATAGACAAGCCTAAGAACAGCTTTTTATGATCAGTTAGGGACAAACTTTTGATCGCTAAAAACTTTTGAAGAGTTTTATGATAAATTAATGATAACTGCCCCAAAATTCACATAGATTTTTTTTGTTGTTATTGTTGTTTAAAATTGAATAAATATTTAAAACCAAGAAAGTCAAATGTTAAATGTTCTAGAGGTTTAATGTTCAGGTGTCACAGTGGCTTAGTGGTTGGTTCTGTCGCCTCACACCCCCAGTGTTCAGGGTTTGAAACATGTTCTCCTGGTGCTTGATGTGTTTCCTTCTGGTACTCCAGTTTCCTCCCACAGTCCAAAGACATGCAGTGTAGACTGATGGGCATTTCCAAATTACCTGTAGTTCAAGTGTGTGTGTTTGTGATCCCTGTGATCCTGCCTTGTACCCCCCTAAGATCCCTGAAATAGGCTCCAGGCCCCCCGCAATGATCTACAGGATAACAGGAAAGTTAATGGATGGACGGATTTAACATTCCTGATTCTACACTGTTTCTCGGCCTTTATTTAAGTGCAAGAAAATGTGTGACATCTTCCATGTTAACTGCTTTGTACAAAATGTCAAACGTTTTTTTCTCATATCTAATCTCATCTGTTGAATGACACTCCAATGGAATTCATCTAAAGTGGATCATAATGTTTGGCACAAACTTGTGTAGTCTGTACCAGCTATAATATATAATGAAGGCAAAATGGAGATGTAGAAAATACTTAGGTGTCTTCAAATGTATGGTGAATGATATATTCTACCATTCACTAAAGTTATTAAAAAACATTTTGTATACAATTTCTAAAGGGCATTAAATAGAAACATGTTTTTTGTGTGTGTGTTCTCAGACTTTTGGACCGCATCATATAACAAAATATCACATCCGACAAATCAGCGTACCTGCATATGTTTGAGTTTTTACAATTAAAATAAAGTAGTTTTGCTCACACTCTGAGTTGATGTAGTTATATTAGTTACATTGTTTGTTATTCAATGCCTGTGTTTAATTAACATCAAAAGTTAATGAATTTTGTCCGAGATACCAAACACATTCTCGTCGTGAGGGTTTAAAGCTTGATCAGGATGCGATCCACGTCTCTCACTCGGTCAGTACGTATTCGGCTTATCTTCCCTCTCTAAGAGTTTTGCATGTACATGAAATAAAACTCATGAAATGCTTTTTAGGGACTATAAAGGTACAAAGGTTTTTCCTTCGCCTCTTGTAGTATTGTAAGCAACAACGAGTATTTTATGCAAATTTATGCAAAGTGTAATCGTATTGCAGAGTGCTGTCCTGTGTGAACTCTACACTGATTAAAAAGTGTTTGGTGGCATTTTACGTTTCCTCTTTGCAGAATCTGGTACTGTTGACTTGTTTTTTAGTTCAACTCAGTGTTTCTTCCACGTATATTATAATGAGCCCTAGTCACGTAACTAAGTACACCATCCGGAAACATCGGGAAACATGAGAACAGCGCCAAGGAACATGCAAAGAAACTAACAAACAAACATATACAGTAAATACTCCTAGACCATTCATGTTGATTTGACCAAACCGTTATAGAACCTTTACGAGGAAGCGTAGATATGCGTTAGCTATTTAATTTTCTAATAAATTGTGTTTTCACCCAGGTGGCATATATCTTTCTTGAAAGACATGCATAATTTTATGCATTTATTGTTACTCTTTCAGGTAAAATATAAGCTGAACACATCTTTCATTCGGTCGCTATTAATTTGATGTATGAGATATCTGAAATATTAGCACAGGGTTATAAATGACATTTTTAATCAATTCTTAGGAGGATTTAAAAATGTGGCTGGAAATCTTAAACTTATGGTTCATGATGTCTGAACTAAAGCGTCCTAATGTTCATGCCCCCCCCCAAAAAAAATGCATTCGAGCCGCAGCTCCAAAGCTTACATGTGACTTGTCCAATGAGAGATATTTGCACCAAAGCAGTATCACGCTATCACACGTATTGTAGAGCGGGTTTCAGTAATGATAAGCAAATGGGGAAATGATCTCATGTGCCGAGGAGAGAACATGACTTTAATATTTAATAAACATCATTAACGGAATGGCTACCTCAATTACTAGATTGCAAGCCTTCATAGTGAAACTAAGAAAAGCCTTCAGTATTGGAGATTTAAAAAATAATAATAATAAAAATAATAATATCCTAACAGTGGAACAACAGCAAATATTGTGTTTGAAAAAAAAGAATGCATTTTTATTTTCTAATCAATTGTAGACATATTTATGTTTGTGACATCATTAAAGAAATACAACCTGTATCAGGTACTTTAGTATATAAGGAATAACACACCCCGTGGCATTATGTTATATGAAACTAATCAAGAACAAGGCGATGTAGTGAAAGTGAAGCAGGTTTACTGTTACCCTCCTGAAGTTGATTATTAATCTGTAAAAGTGCGTCTTTATTACTTTATACCACAGCCAATTCCCAATGATTACACTTCTTAATTAACAACAGTACATATATAATTGATTTTTGTTACATTAAATGAGGGGAAATTCAGTAAAATGGCTCGTCATCATCTAAACATCATGATAGACTTGATGGCTCCATGTAGCATCATTAGAGACTGTGTTATTGACTCAATTATGCAATTTTATGAATCTTTTGTTGGTTGATTCAGCCAAATGAATCATTGGGTCCGTTTTCAATTCAGCAACACAAGCTATGCATTTCCATGTTTATTACATACATTTTTTATAGTTTGTAAAACCTACAAGAAGCAACTATATCAAGCAGCTTGAAATAAATCAGACAGTAAAATTTTGAATTAAAACAACAAAAATCAAATCAAATCAAATCGACTTGACTGTCTACCTGCGATTTACTGTATTTTCTTTTGGATTGCTTCATTTGTAGATGTGTATATTACTGTAAAAGGCGTAATTGATTTTAATTGCGCGTTAGATGAAGCTAGCCATTTTCCTAGCGTTAGAATCCTAGCTGCGTGGTGTTGAGATGTTAGCACTGTTCACAACGGATAATGTAATGTCTGCTTTTATTCGCAAGAAAAACAGCACAAATGATGAAGCAGTTTGCAGTGTTCATAACGAGATTATGGATAATTAATGTTTATGTAAATATAATCTGTCAAAGAATCAGAAAAAATACATAAACAGGTGTATATCTCATTCATTCATCTTACATATCGTACATAGTGTACATAGTGAGTTGTGTTTTTATTTCTTAGAACTTTTTTTTCCCTAACTGATAATTGTTCATGGGTATTTTTTATAAAACCTCGTTTTTTTTTTTTTGCAGAAACCTCAAGTATCCTCTGTAACTTTTTTAATGTTTTTTTTTTATGGCAATATATAATATTTTTTTGTTTATGTTTTAACGCTATACGTAAACTATTAACAACACTTAACTAATTTTGTAACATAAATATTAACATAAATTCAGCTTAATTTCCGTATAAAATATAATAACAGAGGAGAATGCGGCTTGTGATGGTTAATTATTATTGTATTTACTCGACTTATATCAAAGAAAACGCGCTTGCATGAATTACAGTATATGTAGAGGCAACATCGGTATTTTACGTTCTAGCACTGCGGGAGACACAACAGTACAGTACCTTTATGTTTAGGCCTGTAGCTATCGAATATTTTAGTAATCGAGTATTCAACCAAAAATTTAATCGATTAATCGAGTAATCGGATAAAATTTACTTTTGCTTAATTAAACAGCAATGTAAGATATATAAGAGAAACAAAGATTAATTGGTTTTCTTTTTAGAAAAATCAACTTTATTGATTATAAAACAATATTTTTTAAATGCATACAACATTTTATCAAAAATAAACATTGTCATTATTCACAATAGAAGGAATAAGTTGACTCAGATGAATTAAGTGCATTACAGTGTCATACATTCTTATTTTAAAGCCTTTTCTCAGATGCAAAAACTAAAAAAAAAAAGTTTTTTTTTTTAGTATATTTCAAATGACTTTCAAATGCAACTTAACTTACAGAACTGAAAGTTTCTAAATCTACAGCTTAGACATAACAGAAGCCTTTACTGACAATTTCTGTCGTTTTCTCTTGCTGGTTTCTTCTTCTCTTGACTCGCTGATATTTTTATCGCTCCTTCCATTTTGCAGCCGCAACAGAACGGCTCCCTCAAATCAATACACAGCTCACTGTTTGCGTCTCCTTCCGCTTTGTGGGTGACGTAAACACTTCTTCTTCGTCGGTGTTTACTGGCGACTTGCATCCGGAAGCGCGCGGTGTCACGTCAAACAAATAATTGCGCAAAAACATAACGCAAGCTTTTAAAATTAATTAAAGAAGCTTCGAGGCAGAAGATTTTGCCTCGATCACTTTTTGTAATCGAATTACTCGAGTTACTCGAGGAATCGTTTCAGCTTGAATGTATTAAGAATGTAAATAGTTACATTCTTTTTTTTTTTTTTTTTTTTTGGAAAGTAATGTATTAAGCTGAATTTGAAATGAATGTGTTTTGGGAGCATGTTTATGGTTTAAACTATAAAAATAGGCATTTATAGGCGGTTTTTGTCGCAATTTGTGAAAGAAACCCCTGCAAATTTCGGGGACTTTATATATATACAGTATGTACGCACATACAGTACACTATATCATTTTGATCGCCCTGGTAGGACCATGGAGAAAACTCACCAAGCTCAGGGAGATCATGCACACAGACAGGTGGGAATCGAACCCAGACCCTGGAGGCGTGAGACGACACTGCTAACCACTACGCCACCGTATCCACTATAGTGCCTTTCTGACTCCCAGGCAGATTCTATTTAAATACTTTCACACAATACCGTTGCTTAATTTGTGTTCAGTATGAAATTTTAATACCTGATTCATGAGCCATGTGTTCATTGCCTGGTTTTGGAAAAAGAACATCTTATTAATTGTGAACCAGTTTCTCTGTAACAAGGTCATGCAGTGTGACGTCAAAGCGAGTGCCTCTGTTTGAATGAGTACAGGGTTAAGGGATGATTTTAGACAGATGTACTAAATAAATCTTTTATTATCTTGTCTGACTACTAATAAAATACTAGACTAGACTATCAGCATCCACACTGAAGAGAACTTTCTGTCCCATCGTGTCGTGCCATGGATCTGTTATCCGCACCATGCCTCATTTATACAGTCCAGCTCTCCGGCTCTGTTCTTCCTGGCTCGCTGAGGCTCATCCTGGTCCCCCAAAGCAGTTTCCGAGGTCTGTAGATAATTGCCTTAATTGGCATGTAAATGAGGCGTGCGGGTTACGTAAGACCACTTTAGGACCGGCCCTGTAAGCAGAAGTCTTAAGTATTATCAGCTCTACCGGAGTCGAGCGGCGTCCCTGCTCATGTGAAGCTGTGAGACGAGCCTGGGGAATGCTGGGAAAAAAAATAAAATAATACATAATCCTCGCTGTAAGATAATGTGCTTTGACATCAAGTATCCCAAGGAGGAAAAACAATTCCGCGGCGCAGCATGAACCCGCTACGGCGATGTATATGAGTGTGGATTTGAATAAGCTGCACAAACGATGCAAATTGTAGCAGAGAAAAGATGTCAGCTAGCATCCTGCACTGTATAGCTCACACTACATCTCTGTTCTTCTACAAGGAAGTAAACGGACTGGTTATTTCCCAGGCTGTGCTGCATCCTGTCCCGTAGTGAGGACCGATTCGTGGTCACTGTTTCTCCGGGTCAGACCGCTGCATAGTCTCCGAATTGTGATGATTCTGATGTAAAATGGAAATCTCAAGACAGACACAACACTCAGCATATGAATCGAGCTGAATGGGGAATCGGGCCGCTGTTCCAAGAATTAGATCACAGTGTACCCACGTGCCGCTAAAATGCCCAGCGCGAGGCTTGTCTCGCTTTGTAAAAGGATTGCTCCTACAACAGAGTGTAGTCATGGCAGGAAGGCGAAGACTGAAGAGCTTGTGTGTTTTTGGCCTGGGTTTGCTTGAAAAACATGTGGCGTATTTTTCAGTTTGCGATAAATTTAGAAATGTAAAAAAAAAAAATTTTTTTTTAATTATCCATACTGCTTTCGCACTGAGGAGCAGTTTGTAATAATAATACATTTCCCACAGCCTTGTGACCCCGGAGTAACCCGACCCCCCCCCCCCCGCCAACCTCCCCCCCGCAACCCCCTAAGGGTTGGGCACATTTTACTCTTTTCCCTCTCCTAACACCCCTAATTCAACTAATGAGCTGATAAACATCCCTTCCTGTGCTGAAGTGAGCGTGTTAAAACAGTAAAAACACTATAAAGTGCAGAACTTAAGGCCCAGACCAGGGAACACGTGGTCCGAACTGAAAGAACAAGAACATGATTGCTTTTTTGGCCGAGGGTTTTTATGTTCTCCCCGTGCTTGGTGAGTTTCCTCTGTGTACTCCGGTTTCTTCCCACAGTTCCTCCCGAAGATTCAGGATTCAATCATTTTATTTGTCATATACATGATTCAACAGTAGGGAAATGCAATTGTAACAATTTCCAGACTGTGCACATTTTTAAGAAATTTAAACAAAAACAAAAAAATTAGGAAGAACAAGATTAAAAGAATAAGTATGTACAAAATAAAAGAAGACTATGAAATAAATTATATACAATATAATATAAATAAAAATATTAATTATACAGAAGATTTGTAGAATTGGCTATAATTGGCAGTGTGTGTGTGTGTGTGTGTGTGTCCGGTGATGGATTGCCACCCTCTCCAGGGTGTTCCTCGCATTGTGCCCTGAGAATGAATAAGAGGCCGCGAGTCCACACTTTTCAGTCTTTTTAGTGATCAGATCTCACCTGGTCTAATCGAATTCACGTCACGAGGTGTAACGAGACAAGAACACGTTCAGAGTTTGTGTTCGTATCCATGCTGAACGCTGACAGATGTGAAATCATCAGCTTCATAAAGACTTATTAGAACATGTCTGCAGTAGATGTCTGGGATAAATTGGGATAAATTAAAATATTAATATAGCGATGTAGAAAGAGGAAACATGTCTAGATTAGGAAACATGTTCAGACGCTGCTGCGTACAGGGGTTGGCGCTACGATGAGCTCGCGCGCTGGTCTTTCCCGGAGCAGATTGTGTGAAGCGTGTGTGGAGGAGGTGTTAGTGCTCATCACAAACAACAGGGGGAAATAAAATGTGCGATTTATTTTTATTTATAAGAACAAATCCCGCTGGGTATTTTTTTACAAGGAAAAAATAATAATAATGAACGCTTTAAAACAGCTAAACCTTAAACATTGTTTTTCATCCATATGCACCAAGACGTTTCATTCTAAATATAAAGGTCTGACGGTCAAATTGAAAGATATAACTTTATCCTGTGATGTACAGTACATCATGATGATTTTACTGTAGACAGAGCCGTACTTAAATAAACATTAATTATTTATGATCCGCTGTAATCTCTTGTTGTTGAGATTTATATTTAAATGTGTGTGTGTGTGTGTGTTTTTCTGTAGGTGATGATGACCGGGACACAGATCTCTTCCTGTGTGACACCAACACCTGCAAGTTTGATGGCGAGTGTCTCAGAATCGGGGACATTATAACCTGCATCTGTGATTTCAAGGTGAGCGTTTATTCTCTCTCTCTCTCTCTCTCTCTCTCTCTTTTTTTTTTTTTTTTTCCGGTTTGTTTTGACCTGGCACAGAGTAAACCGATCAGACTGAACCATCTGCAAGCAATCAGAAAAAGTGTGATTTTTCTTTCTTTCTTTCTTTCTTTTTTCCCCCAGGATCACCCTTTTAATCACAGGCAGTTTACAGGATTATAAACAAACCAGACTCACCTGGAAGCGTTTATTTCTTTCTTAACTGAAAACTCTTATAAAGTGTTAAAGATGAAAGAACAGAATCGCTGTCTCCTGCAGACACACAGTAACTCAGATCAGTGCATTCAGATGATTTTAAAATGGTATCTGGGGCGGTTATGGTGCTTTCTTGTGGTGTGTTTCCTGTGTGTGACTAACGAGCTGCGGTTTTCTCTTCGTCTGGGAATCATTAAGGACGGCCCGATATGATAGCATCATGATACCTAGGTGCTGATTTCTCTTGCGATCCTTCACATTATTTCCCACACATGGAGTGTACTCAGGTGGGCCGCCGCACTATATTGACACCCGCTCAAGAGTTTTCACCCACCCTTTTTAACAATCTGTCCAGTAGAACGATGCCATCCGCGATCGATTAACTAGCAGCGGACAGTCTCCTCTCGCGCTACCGCTCCTGTACCTGTTTATCCTGCTAGCGTGAGAGCGGCGTCCTGAGAGGCGGTAAATGCAGTGTAAGACGGCCGCACATGCTCTGCACAGAAATACATTTTCACACGGTGAACAGGCTCGTCTTTAAAAAAAAAAATGAAGGATTAACCCTTAAAACTCAAATGTCATGGATCCGTGCTGCAACACAGCATTGATAAAAAAACAAACAAACAAAAAAACAACCGCTTAAACTTGTCAATTTTAATACGGCTGGAATCTGGGAATTACATCACAAAAAAACAAACAAAAACATGTGATCATATAAATCTGTTGCCTATTTGACAAATGGATAGAAATATCAAATAAATCTAAATATTGTGTTGAAGGTCATATGTATTTGTTGTTGTATGTACTGTAAGAGCTTTTTAGCTGGCAGGTCATGCCGACATTTCACACATGTGGGAAACACTGCTTTAAGTATCGGGACGTTTTTAATATCTGAATTCAATATCTTTTTGTCATAGTTTTGTAACAATTCTAAACAATCTTTGCAAATAATTTGCATATTTGCATAATTTCTACCACTGTATGCTGTGCTGTGTGAAAAGTGTAGAGGTCGCGACCTGTAGTCACTACAGTGGTGCAGTGGTTAGCACTGTCGCCTCGCACCTCCAGGATCCGGGTTCGATTCCCGTCCAGGCTCGATTTCTGTCTCTGTGTGCATAGAGTTTGCATGGTGCTTGGTGGGTTTCCTCCGGGTACTCCGGTTTCCTCCCACAGTCCAAAGATATGCAGGTTAGGCTAACTGCCGTTCCCAAATTCGCTGTAGTGTGTGAATGTGCCGTGCGATGGATTGGCACCCTGTCCAAGGTAAGGTGTACCCTGCCTCATGCCCTAAGCCTCCTGGCATAGGCTCCAGGTCCCTGCAACCCTGAATACAGGATAAAGCGGGATAGACGATGAGTGAGTGAAACTTAATTAAATTTTGGAGTCAGTGTGGTGATACATGAATTGCCAAATATAAGAATCACGATATATAACTGAATAGATTTTTTCCCCTGTCTATGTTTTGCTTCATGTGTGACTTGGTTCACTCTTTTTTATATATCCTGCTGAAAAAAATTGAAGGAGTGCTTAATCCCATTTTGACTTGAACGCGCGCCCCTCATAAGTATGGTTTTCAAAATGTTCTCTTTGTTTTGGATTGGTGTATTTTAATGCAAATTCTGTCATAGGCTCCTTTTCCTTTGGCTGGGATTTTTGCAGGCTTGTTTTTTTTTTTTTTTCTTTTCTTTTTCACAGCAAATATTGGCAAACTGAATTATCCCTACAGCATTCGATGTCACGCTAATTGTAAGTGCAGAGTGCTAATTGTAAATTCGCATGCTGCCGTTTTTACGTCCAACTGACTTCAACGGGTTGTTGTCTCATCAAAGGAAGGGCTCTAGCACTCCTATCCAATTTAGCCTTGGCTTCCATTCGACTGTGGAATCTGAAAGGAGGGAGTGTGAGCGGAAAAAAGAAAGAAAAAAAAAAAACAGTGGGGAAGAGACAGAAAGAGAAGGAGAGCCAGAGACATCCTTAATAATCTATTTGAATTAAGTCTAAATGAAAATGGATTACCGCGCGTCTGAAGCACTGAGCAGACGGACACTAAATGACTCAGTTATTTTTATCCCAGCTCACAAGCCATCATTAGTCTCTTTGGTAGAGATAAATAAAGTTACCATTTTAGGGTCTATCTCTCTATCTATCTCTCTATCTATCTATCTAGATCTCTTTTTTTCAGGGAGACGAAATAGGTCCCTGGCTGCAGGACATAGGCCGTCGTGTTTTTAGGCAACACTGGGTCACATTGTTTTCATTTCAGAGCCTGTTACCTCCTGAGGGGCCGAGCGCAGCCTTTGCAGTTATCCCGCGCTGCCGGGTTCACATACTGCAGCTGAGAAGAGCTTGACGTCAGAGGGCTTAAACCGAATCATAGCCCATGTCTTTATTCCATTAAGTGGAGTAATTCATCAAAGGAGGATCCTCTTAAGGGCTGTGTCAGAGTCGGAGCCTGGAGGGAAGAGGGTTAGCGAAAAACAGGGGAGGTAGTGAAAGCTTCAGTTTGCTGGGAAGAGGGGAAGTGGGTTTGATCTCTGGGGATGAATAGAGGTCATTCAGCTCCTCATGTCCGTTCAGCAAAGTTTATTCACCTCACACCCAGGCCTTTCAGGCGAGTGCCACATCGCATCGCACCCTGGCGTCACGCTTGCATGCAACCCGCCCTTTTATGACTCCTTGTGTCTCCGTAATGGCCTCCTTTCTGGCTTGCACTGTGTTAGTGATCGCCTGACGGGTACTGTACGAGGTGCATGTTTTACCCAGAGGAAAAAGCTATAGATATAGATGCAGTATATAACCATCAGCCATGGCATTAAAACCAGTGAGAGGTGACATGAATCACACTGATTATCTCGTTACAGTGGGACCTGTCAAGGGGTGCGATATATACTGTACGCAAGTGAACATCAGAATTTAGTTCCCAAAGTCAATGTGTTGGAAGAAGGAAAAATGGGCAAGTGTTAGAGTTAGTCATGATTAACTTTGACAAGGAAACATTTGTAACGATTAGACGACAGGGTCAGAGCATCTCTTAAACACCAGGTCTCGTGGAGTATGCTCTGGTTAGTACAGTACCTACTGAAGATGCTCCATGAGAATCTGTCTGGTCAGAGCCCACAGAAAACGTACTTTAGCACAAATTGCTGGAAACTGAATGCCTGCTCTGGTAGGAAGGTCTCAGAGATGGTCTCACACAATGGTTATTTAAGGGGCCTGCATTGATGCAGAGAGCCCGCGCTGACCCGTGTCCACCACAGAAAGCACCTATAATGGACTATGGAGTAACAGAAGAAAGTGGCCTGGTCTGCTGAATCACGTTTGCTTTTACATCATGTTTGTTTCCGAGGGTTGCCTGGGGAAGAGATGGATCCAGGATCCATCTCCACTATACTTTCATTCAAGTGGATGTTACTTTGACACATACCACCTACCTGTAGTGTACACTGTTACTGACCATGTTCATGGAAACGGTATTCCCCGATGGCGATGACCTTGTTCAGCAGGATAATCCACTCTGACACACTGCAAAAATGGTTCAATTATGGTGAAGCATGACAAAGAGTACAAGTTGTTGACATGGCATATAAATTCTGCAGGTCTCCAGAACTCAAGTCTCAAGTCTCAAGTCTCAATTTCCGCAGAACACCTTCATTTTGATGGCCTTGTATAATCAGCTTTATTTCTTTGTAGATATTCTGGAGAAGGAAATAAAATCAAGGCATATCTAGAAAAATGAAATATGGATATAAATATGGATATATATTGACTTGTATATGGAGACTGGATATTGAGAGACCAAATAAAAAAGCGGACCGATAACACGCCTTTGTGGACCAGAATAGTCCAGTAATCTGTGGTCACTCATTGTAATTGTTTGATTTTTTTTTTATTTTATTTAAATTTTTTTGTAACCTTGACTAAATCATGCAGATGAATAATAGCCATCAGTTTGATGATTCAGGTACTGCACTCATCCTGCCGCCAGTGAGAAACAGGGCTTCACGAGCTGGAGGCAGGAAATCATTCGTACTGTAACTCGTACAGCAAAACACCCTTTAATCATTCCTAATCAAGGAAAAAGACACAGTTTCACTTTAACAGCGTAGGTTGACTATTTTTTATTTTTTTTTATCTTCCTACATGCAGCATATTTTAATTAGGACATGTTCTCATGATGAGCGAGATAATCGCGGACTACATACGTACGCGTTCACGTTCGTGCATATTAAGCACCATCCTTTTCTGGCGGTTCTTTAAATACACTGTATGATCCTAGCCTACACATTGGCCCCGTAATTGGATACGCGGAGATAAAAAAGGAAAGAGGCTGGCAGGGAAATGGGAATTTGCTGCAGCTATTAGAGTGTATTGATCAAATTCTGTTGCTTCATGGCAGGCCTTTGCGTTTACAAGCCTCCCATACCAAAAGAGAAACCGACTAGTTTAAAGTGTTAATTGATCTAGAAATGTTTGTGGCCCTTCTACTTTTGCTTTAGTCCTGCGTCTGTGGGATGTCAGGTCTTGTTTAGCGTGTCTGTCCGTGAGGCTTTCTGTCACACCTTGTTACTGCCTGCCGAGTTGCTGCTTAAGCTGCGTTTGTGATGATTTACGTTATTATGGCTTTCATCTCAGCTTTTTTAACGTGCTCCGTAATTCATCTGTCTCGCATGCGTTTGCACTCGCCGTATGATGTCCGTAAGTGCATCGTAAGGGGTTCGGGTCCTGCCCGTTTTGCACGCTGATCTGAGACTCGACTGCACGTCTGTCACTTCTCTTTTATGTTGTGTGGTCTTTGCCCTCTGTCTAGCATGACTGATCAATTTTTGCACTCTTGCACCCGTTCTCTTTGCTTGGCTGCCATTCATACTCTTTTTCCCCGCTTGTCTGCTTGATATACGACTAGTCTCGCTGCCGTGCCGGATGACATACTGCAGGCCTTCCTGTTTACGACGGATGTGGTTTCATTACCGCACCAAGAACTCAAAAGCAGAGACAACCATCCTAACAAGAAGTACGGAAAACGATGAGAACGATGCCACGATCACGTACATCGCCCTCGTGAAGCCCTCATTCTATATCCGTGCCTTATCTATCAGCAGTATGGCCTTTCTTTGCCCGCCGGCAGGTTTAAAGCCTGTGCACTATTCCCTGGTGCCGTCTCAGCTGAATGGGTACCAGGGGACTGCACCATTACCGGCTTGAAAGCAGTAGCCATATACGCAGCTTCTCTTTGTATAATAACCTTTTGCCCTGATATCTGCAAAATACAGAAATAGTTCTAAAGGTGCTGTTGTGTCCTTTCAAGATCCCTGCACTTTTAATACATCTGGCCTTTACCCATCTTTCTCCCATCCTACTGTTTTTCTTTTCTCAGCAGGTTTTTTTTTTTTTGCTAGGGCTTTCACTCTTCCACTCGTATATTTTTTTCACCCTTCAACAGCCCTCTTAATAGCTGTAGCTTAAGACGAACTGCCGCAATTGTACCGAGACGTCCCTACAGGGTATCGCTGTGTCGTCCATGAAAGGTTAACTTCCACCGATGCATTACAAATGCAGCAATTAAAATCAGGGAGGTAGTTCTCACAGATTAGTACGTGCGCCGTGTCGATTCTGTGTGAGCTGAATGAGAATCCGGAGAAATGGATCCACCTGTTATTCATCCTTACCTCGGATGTCTTAAAGGATTTTATATACACTACCGTTCAAAAGTTTTAGAACACTTGCAAATTTCTTTGTTTTTGTTTAGTGATTTATGTTCTACATTCTACAACAATACTGGGGATTTCAAAACTATAAAATAACACATATGGAATTAGGTAATTACGTAACAAC
>JAQMYJ010000036.1:2835108-2850826 GCA_030014305.1 Clarias laeviceps | reverse complement strand
TAACCCTCAACTGCTCAGATGTATAATGAGATAAAAAAAAATGTAAGTCGCTCTGGATAAGAGCGTCTGCCAAATGCTTAAATGTAAATGTAAATAACACTTTTACTCAACATTCTGATTTCACTTACGGTGCAGGTTAAACTTCAGGCAGAGATCTAAGTACTGCAGACGTTTCATTGAATTCTGTCCAGCGGTGGATTTAAAACACACACACAATATGATGCATGTGCAGTACTGTACGCTGTCAACATGTACGGTTTATAATCTGGCACAAAACTGCTCATAACTTCAATTCTACTCTATATTTTGATTCAACTTCAGTCCTACTCTCTAGTATGCTGTTTCCTGTATTTTTGTAAATCTGTAAATATCTGTAAATATACGTATTTCGAGTGGAATTTCTCCCCATGGTTCGTGTCAGCCTCAGATTAATTGCAAAGTTCAACCATCACTGTGCAAAATAAAATTGTACAGCTGCCCTTGTTGGCGTTATATTCGGGCCAATTCTCAAACTCTGTCTCTCACCTGCATCCCTTGTTCAGGTCAGGGTTGCCAAATCATGCTAATACATCCCTTGATGCAGTTATGGAAACCTGCCCACGCTGATAAAAAAAAAAAGAAACAGGCCAGATAAATAGCTGTATTTCAACTTGAACTTGTCCTGTAGCCAAGTTATACATACACATACTTTGTTTCACTAAAATTATCCTATTTCTGTTTCTTATCGAAGTAATGACTGTGTCAATTATTATGATTATTATTCACTCACTTTTGTTCCATAAAGTTGATGGCTCAGCATTATCCTTCCAGGATTTAATAATGTATTGCACGTTCTTAACCCAATTACAGTCATTTAAAACAGTTTTTTGTTTGCATGACCAATTTAGGCCAATAATTTGACCCTTCTGATGTTTTTATTGCCCTGCATATTAAATAATATTATATATTAGTTTTGATGCCACTCTGAACTTGTACATTTATTGTCAGCTGTATTTATTTAGTTAAACCATTCTCATTAAAATAATATTTTCTAATAAAATTTTCTGCATGCAGAATTATAAAAAAATAAAGAAATGCGAGTTATTTCATCACTCTGGGTCAGAACACAGGTTTGAGCCACAATAAGGAGGTCACTTGGAATCTTGGTGTCAAAGAAGAAAAATACTACAAGTCTTACAGTTATTACATCTCGATGTTTAGAATTTTTTACTAGTAATACTATAAGCTGGACATATAATACTGTATGTAGGACATGGCGTCATTTTATAGACACTCCCTCACACCCCTTTACTCCACACCCGGCTATCATGCTAATGCTACAGCTTAGTGCTCATAAGAGCTTATTAGAAGAAGAAAAGGACTGTTGTGACCATTTTCATAAGTCATTATAAGCTGGATTTTGCAGTTGTTCCTGATAACTCAATAGTTAAACCTGACAAATGCCAATTTCTGAAAAATGCGTCGGCAAATTGTGCAGTTCCTCGAATGACCACTGCATCCAAAAGTGTATCAATCTCCATAGACCCTCATGATAAAAATGTCCAACTTTACAACAGAAATGAATGTTTGCAGCCTGGTACAAAAAAACAAAACAAAAAAACTCAGTTTTGGTCTCGATAGCTAGATTTCTCTTCTATGGCATTCATGCGGGGGTGAAATTTCTATGTAACTCATCAGTTAAATTATATTAAGTCATAAATTGTTGTTGGACTTTCATCTGCTCTCATCAAGGGGTCGACGCAGCAGACCATCTGATCCACACACAACTTTAGCAACTTTAGCCCTGACACAACCCTCCCATTTTATCCAGGCTTGGAACCGGCACTGCATCCAGTGGCTGGGGTTTGGACATTGGGTGGGAACTGAACCACGGCATTCCACGTGACAGGCGAGAAACCTCGCACTGAGTCACCAATGCCCTAAGATTGTACGTAATTATAATTATTTATTAAAATGCAATTGCATTGCAGGTGTCAAATTGCTAGTTGTCTGCTATGCATCCGTTTAGCTAACTGTAGTTTAACTTAATATAGGTTTTGAAACTCATTTCTGTTTGTTCTGCCCATTGACGTAATGATTGTTTTATCAGAGTTTAGGTTGGATCAGTTGGAGCCACTCAGGGCTTCCAGAGTAGAACCTCAAAACTGCTCTTCAGAAACCTATGTGTGATGTCACAGCGGTTTTCTGAAGAGCGGTTTTGAAGCTATTTGTATTTGGGGTGTGAAAGTCACACTGACCCGTTTTCTTTGCAAGCAGTTTGTGAAAGAGTGACACTTTCTTAAGGTACCAAATGTGTTACAGCCAGGAACGTTCCGGAAACTCTATAGACGGCGGTCACACACTCACTCATTGTCTATACCGCTTTATCCTGCGTGCAGGGTCATGGAGCCCAAATCACACACACATATACTGTATACACACACACTCACACACACACTCACACACTAAGGGCAATTTGGAAAAGCCAGTTAGCCTAACCTACATGTCTTTGTACTGTGGGAGGAAACCAGAGGAAACCCAACAAGCACGGGAACAACATACACACACACACACACACACACACACACACCCCGAGGCGGGAGTCGAACCCCGACCCTGTGGGTGCAAGGAGACAGTGCTGACAGACACTACACCACCGTGTCGCCTATAGACGGGGATACATTTTTCAATTTTCCAAAATTAACAAAACATGTTGTTGGTTATGTTGTGTATATTAATTAAATATTAATATCCGGCGTTCGCAACAACACAACCAGTCGATATGTCATTCAAATATGGCAGAGCTTACTTACACTCTTTTCTCCTTCTCCCTCTCTGATTAGTGTAACAACGACTACGCCCCAGTGTGCGGCTCCAACAACAAGTTCTACAATAACGAGTGTTTGCTCCGGCGGGACGCCTGCAAACAGCAGACCGAGATCCTGGTGGTGTCTGAGGGACCCTGTCCTATCGGTAAGTAGTATCAGTATGCAGTGTTTCTGTATGTGTATGTGTGTGTGTGTGTGTGTGTCCGTGCATAAGTGTGATTCACTTTCATTTTCATTGTCGCTGAACACTGATGTGAGTGTCAACGTTCATAAGATCTGAAATGTAAATCCCGATAGAACCGGCGTCAGAGCTGATGGGATGAGACTCGAGAAACAATGTGTAAATGGACGATAGCAATAAAGCTGTGGCTTTTATGGACAGTGATGTATGGACTGTTAGAGCCACTGTAAAAAAAACTAAAATAAAATAAATAAATAAATAGCCACTTTTTTTTTCCATTGAGAACATTAACATGAACAGTACCGGCTTTTTTAATGTAAGCATGAGATGTAAAGATACTGATACGGAAATTTATCTTATCTTCTTTTATTTTTAAAGATCGGTTTCTCGAGACCGCTCTGACTGCACACCGAAACACAATGTTGTGAATACCTCGCATCGCTTCCTTTCCCCGCTTCTGCGTCTGTCTACAATACAGGACGTGAATGAACCCGTCAGTCACCTCCTCATTCGAGCAGGCTGTTCTCGCAAACTTAGTTACAAAAAGGCATTCCAAGAAAAGTATTTTTTGTGAAGGTAAAATATTCCCTTTTTTTTTTTTTGTGTCTGTTTACAGCAATATCACATACCAGGCATTCCCGCGGAAATGGGCCAATAAAAAATAAACAGCTAGCTTTATGTGCCGGGTAAAAAAGGTGTGCTGCAGTGTGATTGCTTGGTTTCAATTCGAAAATGTGTCATATTTTAGATATTTTGGCCAGTCCATAATGCTGTTTTTTTTTGCTTTTCAATGGATAAATCCTGGATAAATTGAAATACAGTATATAAAAAAAAAAACTTTCCCAGCATATTACATAACAGAACACTTTTTAGTCTAATGAATACAATGAAAGCTGATGTGTTTCTCCCTCAAAAGCAGACACAAGGCTGTGGCAGAAGCTCCTGGATTCTCAACAAACTAAATAAACTGTACAAGCAAGATGATAAAAAATTATTATTTTTTTTCATATCCTATTGCTGTTTACTGATCCTTGTAGTATTTTTTGGTAGCACGGTGGTGTAGTGGTTAGCACTGTCGCCTCGCACCTCCAGGTTTTGTTTCCCGCCTCAGGGTCCGTGTGCCTGGAGTTTGCATGTTCTCCTCATGCTTGGTGGGTTTCCTCCGGTTTCCGGAGACAGATTAAGCTAATTGGTGTTCGAAAATTTCCTGTAGGGTGTGAATGAGTGTGTGAATGTTGACCGGAGGTTCTTCCACAATCGTAAAAATGGGAATGAATACAATGGTTATCACCACTGGCCTTCAGCGTCCCTAGCTGGACTATAGAGGTTCCTAGATGAATGGATGGATGGATGGATGGATGGATGGATGGAGTATTTTTTTATTAAGTAGACAAAGAAAGGGTTCTTTGCTTTACGGGTTGTTGTATTTTTTGTGGGCTTTCCAAGATTCCTAAATGTTATCCGAACCAGTGCGATCTTAGGTTTAGCAGAAAATCACGTATAGATGAGCAGGACGTTTGTTGGAGTTCAGTATTGTACATTAAAGTGCTATAACTATCCTCAGCCTCAAAAAATTCTAACCATGCTCGAAATTTTTTAATCACTGACTTAAAAAATATTCTAAAGTTATTTGAAAGTGTGGTATTGCAGTTTGTAAGTGTTTGTATACTTTTAAAGTGGTTCGTGACTCTTTATAATGGATTGTAAATTATTGCGGACGGCTATAAGGTGCCACTATAACACCAGGGTTCGATTATCTGACAAGGAACCCTGAGCAAGTGGCTGTACAAGATCTGAGATTAAAAAAAAATAATAATAAATTAAAAAAAATAAACAGTGCTGTTTGCCTTAATGGCAATCGAGTTAATTAACAGGAAGTCAACAGCTTTGCTTTATTTTATAATTTGCACTTTGTCTATACAGTTAATTGGACTTGTCTAATTGCTTGCCTGCATTATTATGAAATGCTGTGGAATGTGCCAAACACTGAAGTTTAAATACTTTTAAATTTGCAAATAACTCTTTTGGACACAAAGTTTGAAACTAAGTACTTACCATTGGCTGATTTTCATCTGAACCATGAATTAATTAATCAGCTACCTCCATAATGTTGATGAAGGCAGTATGTAACTGAAGGGTATTTCATTGAAGCCAAATGAGGATATTAACTTGGCCTGCTGGTACAACCCCATGTGTTCTTTAAATACATGTTAGTGAGAGTCCAGAATTTCAGCAGGTGTTTCCAAAGCCCATAACATCCCTTATCTTTCTGCCGTTTTTGGGCTGCAGTTAGTGTTGCACCAGTGCCAAGGTTGCAGTTGCTTAATGGGCTAAAGATCCAAGAATTTTAAGTAAATTGCTGAGATTATGAAGCTGTTTAATCACACGGTTGTGCGGCAGCTGAGGAACTTGGCAGTGAGTGGGGTATAAACTGTAGAGGGTGCTTACCAAGCCCAAAGTCCTAGATACACTTCTGATGATGCTCTTTAAAGTTTAGATCCTGTTAATGAATTTAACACAGTGAGCAAACAATTCACACAGATCAAGAGACATGTTTATTGTATGAGATATCTAATGGTAGCCCAGTGTTGGGAAAAATAAGCGACGTATATGGAATTGCGGATATGGAATTAAGTTAAGTAATTAAGTTAAGTAAAAACTTAATAAAAATCATCTGATCGTAGCGGGTCTCAGTATTAGGCAAATACAACCTGAGATGGACAACCATATATAACTTTTTTCCCCGTTTCATTATTCCTTTAACAAAAGTGAAGCCAAAAAGAAAAAACATGCAGGCGATACTCAATATCCCACTTAATTCAATAGTTTGTACATCCACCTTTAGCAGCAATAATTTTAAGTAATCGCTTTGTAATCATTTTGGTCCAGATTGGTCCTGATTTCGACCAAGCTTTAGCTGCCAGACAGTTGGCCTTACATTTGACTCTAAAATATTCTGGTATACACTGCAGAGCAGTTCATGGTTGACTCAATGGCTCCAAGGTGAGCAGGTCAAAATATATCCCAGCCGTGCTTGATAGCGGGTATGAGGTGTTTCTGCTGAAATGCTGTTTGGTTTTCCCTAAAGATGGAGCTGAGCATTAAGGCCAAACATCTCCACTTTGGTCTCATATGTCCATAGCACATTATTCCAGAAGGCTTGTGCTTTGTTCAGATGCAGTTTTGCAAACCTCACAAAAACCTCACCAAAGAGGCTTCCTCCTGGCAAACATTTTAAAAAAAAAACATTCAGTCTTCTTCTAATTGTGCTGTCATGGACCTGCTCAGTGAGGCCTGTAGGAGATCAGATTTTGAGGATTTTTGTATTTTTCTGAATTAACCTAAATCAGGGTTACAAGCTTCTGCTTTTATTTTTTTGAAGCGTTCAAGTCTGTGATTTGTTTCTAAGCGTGATTTTATAACACATTCCAGATTTATGAGCAGATCAATTAATCATAGCCTGATAATCAGCAGCACCTGGCTTCAACTTACCCTTTTTCAACCAGTGGAAGCAGTAAGGGTGAACTTACTGTAATATTGGCCACATGCTTTTTTGTCTTTTTGTCTTCATTTGTATAAAAAAAATAATAACACAGTGAAAAATTACATGTTGTTGTTTTTCTAAGACACTAATCAGATGATTTTTACTATGTTTTTACCCAAACATACATAGAATTAAAAGAGGGGGGCACTAACCTTTACACATGACTGTACAGTAGATATTGAACCAGGAGCTGCATTTTTGTAGCTGAGATTATTTAAATATCAGCTACCATAAAGAAACCATAAATAACAATGGGCACCTGTATAGGACCAAAGCAACATGCTGTTAATTAATACTGTTAATCACACAACAGTTAGTTTCCGACTGAGCAATTTGATTGGACGAAAGGCATTCCAGCAGTGATGATAATAAACGGTAACAGCACTCTGAAATTTAATTATCTGTATCACTCGGCGTCCCGGGTGTTCTATAGTGGTTATTTTTTTACACTGTCAGTCACAGAGAGGGTGGAAGTAGGTCTGTGCGGTCGCAGTACTGAGGAAACTGAGTACGAAAGTTATCATTTCTTTTATTAAGCGTTCATTTCACCACTATCGGAATACGGGAATGACGTCACAAACATGTAGAACTCTTAAAACGAGCATATTATTATTCATGTTTGGTCATATAAACAACCAACTAGTTTTTTTTTTTTTTACAATTTTTTGCTCATTGATGTTTCATCACCAACTTGTGGAAGAGACGCATATTTAAGAGTTCATCATATTGCCTAGGGTGTTCTGACAAAGAGGTTACGTCACTCTATACCGCACAATCCAGAGCCATATATATGTTTATTATAAAACATACTGCAAAACAACTAATGGTTAAAAATGCTCTGAGTTTTAGGAGCTACTTTAACAAATTGTTGGTGGATGTGTTTTTCATTAACATTTCGGAGAGTCAGTTATATTATTTGTTTTGCCTTGTTTTTTTTTCGTTGTTAAATTACTTATTAGTTCTAACTTTTCTAAACTAATGAAGTAAATAGTTTTCTTTATACCGTAGTGCTGATTTATTTTGCGTGACTAAGGTTCTTCATCTTCCTGCTTGTCTGGCAAACAATCCACAAAGGCACAATTTAGATATTTAACACATTTAACTAATTCATAACTAATTAACTAATAACAATGCACTATAATTACAAATATGGTGATTTTTTTTTTATTATTATTATTTATTTACTTTTTGTAAGGAGGTTGTTTATATTAAAGGAGTCTCCAATGCTTCATAACAATCAAGTCTTCAGGACAGAGGATTCCATGTGTTTATAATATTATTATTATTATTATTATTATTATTATGAGAGACTGATTATAGCTGCTTTATCATATAAGTAGTAACAGAAGCTAAATTCTAAGACATCCCACATCATTTAACTGTAAATATAAGTGCTTGCACAGATAAATTGTCTTTCACAAAGTAAAACATAAAAATGAAAGCAGATGTGTTTCCAGATGTGTTGTTATAGGAAAACAAGGAACTTCATCACATCATCGTAGAGTGTTTTCCTTTAACATCTTTCATTTCTTACATAAAGGAACTTTATTATAAAGTGTTTTTATGACTTGAGAGTTTTCTACACTCGCTCACATTCTATTCCAGCAAGTACTAATCACCTGTCTAGCTTCTTCTGTTTTTCCTCAGGTGATTATCATTAGCAGCCATTATCCCTTCTAGTCATTACCCCCTCTGCTTCACTGTCATTCCACGTATTTGACATTTGCACCTGAACTATTGTGAATATGTCTCTAAATTATTTATGCACTTTTTAAAAAGTTTCTTAGCTTTAGTTAAATCTATTCATCTTTAAGACACACCAAGGCTTAGGGACACCACTGAAAGTTGTCCAACTGCTTGGTAGAAAAGTTTATTCCTGTAATGCTTTTCTGAAGTCATATATAATAACCCCATAATTAAGCCCCTGTCCTCTCTGATGGGAATGACAATGCGAATCAGCGAATTACCACCTACATTATACAGTATACGTGGGTCTGGTTAAAGACAGATAGACGCCCTTGTAATCACGCATTCAGGACTGTTCAAGCGTGGAGAAATAATCATTGCGGCTTCAGTTGGAATGTAATTAATTGACTCTTGATTGGCAGCGTAATATGAAGGTAAAGCAATTTAAGGCCAACACCCATGTGTGCCCGAACAGCAGACTGTCATGTTCTGCAGAGAAGACTTGATTAATCTTCTGGAAGTCTCGCTTGCTGATATCGTCTGCAAAGTTTGGCTAACTGTTTTACTGAATAATGTGTAAATGTGCGAGGTACCGTGGGTAGATACTATACCGACAGATCCGAGAAGCAAATCCTGAGATTCTTAAATCCAAAAACACGGAAAAAAAAAAAGAAAAGAAAATCACGGTCCATTGAGTTAGGTGTACGGTTTTAATACTGAGACCTTGTTTTAATTAAAAGCCACATGTTTCAGTACAGATGTTTTCTTGTGTTTTGTTCTTTTAGCCATTTAACTTCAGGTCAGTGTTACAAGCTTCTGCTTTTTGAAGGATTCAGGTCTGTTTTGTTTTTAAAACTTCTGACTTAGCAGTATGTGATGCCACTTATATGATTTTTTTACAATGTGTTATGTTGAGTCTAAAGCATTGCCCAAACTTGAACAATAAAATAATAATAATAATAATACATTCCATAGCTTATGAATTAGCTTAACTCCAGTAATTAGCAGTGAAATCATTCGAACTGTTCCAGTACCTAAACTGGAAGAACATGACTATAATTGGAGAAGTAGGAATACAGTGGAACCTCGGTTTTACGAGTGTTCCGCAAGACGAGCAAAAAAATGTAATCAATTTTGACTTGAAAAACGAGCATTGTCTTGGTTTACGAGTACCGAGTATCATGTATAACGCATGCGCTTCTTGTTTTGACGCCGATCGTCACGTCATCACAACTGAGCCAACGGTTTTTCTCTCTCTTGCGCTGCGGAATTTTAGGTAATCGTCTCCCCTGCTGGGTCTTAGTGCTTGCAGAGTTTCTGTGTAAGGCAGGGAGTGTGTGTGTGTGTTTGTGTGGGAAGCCGAGAGGAGGAGGGGATGGGAGGGGGGCTGTAAAGGCTACACTAATGCACTTATCCCAGTGTTTCACTAGTGCTTGGACACCATCAAGGTAGAAAGTTTTCTCAGTATCCTGGAGCCTTGATCCTCCCAGGAACTCCCTTAATGCCCCAAACATGTGGCAATGGCTTGGAGTGAGGTCAGGCCTGTGGGTGTGATGTGTCAATAACTCCCAGCCGAGTTCCTGTAATGTGCAAGTGGTGTTGGTGAACGAGTGGGTGTTCAGTTTACACAGACAGATGCTCTTCCACAAGTTGGTGACAATTTATCCGTTGATTTTCGAGGATTAGGTGTTCCACTCGCTGAATGTTCATGGGGCTGCAGTGGGCTCCGGGACACGTCGTTTGCACCGTTCAAATGTTTTACTGAGGTTAAGAGGCTCATCACCGTACTGCGCTTGAAGTCTTCTGTAAATGACAATCTTTTACACCTTCATTTACCAGAAATTTCATCACAAGTCCTGGTTTGACCTGAACGCCCGTCACACCAATACTGGGATTTAAATTGTTTTAATGTATTGTAATCATTTTGCTTTTTTCTATAAATGTCTGCTTTCTATAAACGAAAGATTTGTTTTAATCTATTGATTTATTCGCTATTAGCGAATAAATCAATAGATTAAAACAAATCTAAGCTTTACAAGCTTTATGTTTGCTTAAAAATAATTTACTAAAGAGCTGTGCTTCTATTTTACCATATTTAAGATACTTTATAAAAGTTTGTTTTTGTCCTGGTTGTCGGCTGAATCTCATTCCAGTTGGGAACAAGCATGCTGTGAAGATATTGATCCACCATTCAGTGTTAAAAATGACTTATTTCTATTTAAATTTCCCAATGAATCATCTTATTTATAGGTCATAACTAGTTCAGATTTTTTTTTTGTCATTGGTATTTACCAGTACTGTATTATTCAGGCGTATTTACCAACATGCTTATAAATATTGCAGTATGTGCGCTCTCCGTCTCCACTTTATTTATCTTCGTGACTTTCTCCCGGATGTTTTCCTCGTAAGCCATGTGCAAAACGCCAACCCTAATTTTATCTTTCCGTTCAAACTTTCACCATGCACTTCAAACGCCAGCCTGGAGACTCTCATCATGTGAAAAGTGCTGCTGAGAAAGGAGAAAGCTGGCAGGATGTATTCCCTGTCTGACTTTGAACAAGCCCAGATTGCAGCTACACCCTTGACTGAAACACGAAATACACCACGAGATACAAAGGAGCTGCAGGTTGCCGATGTGACTTTTGTTTTGCAACACGGTGGCTAATTGCAGTGTTTTTTGTCAATTCTCAAAGCCTTTCTGTTAACCTGTGCTGTTTATACTTAACCGCGCAATGCCGTTAGCAGATCGTCGATCGTTATTTTGATCTTATCCTTCATCATCCTTTTATCTTTAATTCATTTTAATGACTTTAATTTCGAAGCACAATGAAACTGCTTACAGTGGCATCTGTCTATCTTGTGTAAAAAACCATGTAATTAAACTTGCCTTGCCATGTCCTGTATTTTTACAAGCGCATGCCACACCTTTACTTAATAGTAGCATGATGATTGACTGTCGAATGGCAAGGGGGGGTGGGGGGATTATCAGAGCACAGTGAATGTAAGGGAGATGGGAATGCATAAATATTCCCATCTCAAAGGTAAATATAGGACGTTTAACCCAGAGGGAGGTTGAGTTTCCTGCTAACTCTCTTTGTGAGTAAATTGGTGATTCGCAGAACTGAGCCTGAAGTCCTGGTGTGACTCGGCTTCACGTCGCGACTTTAAATTAAACCAGTGCTGCAGTAGTTGCTCATTCATTTCAAGTACCGAGGTTGCATTTAGCGATGAGATTGAGAATGTGAAGGCCAGGCCCTAGAGCACAGACCAGGTAAACAGGGGATGGATAGTTTCTTGATTTCTGCTACGGATTCGTGAAGAGCCAATTGAAATACATACGCTAAGATCATGGCTTATCCAGGTGTGGCAGGGTGACTTGTAGTGATCCACAGCTTGCCAGCATGGGCGAGGGCTTTTTTTCTTTTACATTTAGGTCTACCGAAGGTCCAACTTGTCTATCCGTAAGCATGTCTGCACCAACGTAATGTTACGTCATCTCAAGGGGTCACATAGGATTACTGGAATGTTTCTTTCCAATCTAATAATCATGATAATTTGGCAAGTCAGTGGCGTAGTGGTTAACACTGTGCATTTGCACCACCAAGGTTGAGGATTCGAGTCCAGCCTTCAGGTCTAAGGTTGTGGAGTTTGTATGTTCTCCTCGTGCTTGACGGGTTTCCTCTGGGTGCTTTGGTTTTCTCCTACAGTCCAAAGACATGCAGATTAGCCATTCAGAGATTGGCGTTTCCAAATTGCCAGTAGTGTGTGAGTAAGTGTGTGCGTGTGCTTGTGCCCTGCAATGAGCTGGTAACCCAGCCTAGGGTTAGGCTCCAGGCCTCCCACCACCCGGTACAGGATAAACTTTATAGAGAATAAATGAGTTGTGCCTGTTCAAATCAGTACCCTCTGTAAGTTAATCATTTTAGTTTTAAGCATTTCATGATCTTCTTCTTCTTCTATGATATACAGTACATATAATTTTCCTTCCTTTGCATGGTATTTTAGCTGTGGCTTTAGTGCTCCGTTGCTATGCTGTATCTAAAGATGTCAGAGCGCATTGGAGCCACAGAAAGTCGCAAACTTGAAACCGTAACGATTCCTAGCGAAAGTATTGCTTAATAGGGGACTAAAATATAAAAATCTGGGCGCAAAGTTGGTCCATACTGATGTGTTCGATGGAACGAAATGTTGTTGCTGTCATGAAGAAGGTGTCCATGCACAAACCTGAGAAGAGATAACCAAAGCTTGAGGAGAGCGAGTGAAGACCTGCATGATAAACTTAATCCCAGCCAGATAAAGTGAATTGCAAGAACTCGGAGCGAGATTGCCTCCAGGGAAGAGCACGTGGTGTGATGCATGGAATTGCTGGTGGTATTTTCAGACTGTCTGGTATACGAGCGCAAGGCTCTGCAGCGTTTAGAATTTTCTGTCCAGGCTGTCAGATAAGGGAAGAGCTAGCCCGAGTCAGAGTCAGGACTAGATAAGCTTGAAGAGTTTCTCCAATTGAAGATGACAGACAGAGTCATCCGGAGCTGGAATATGCGTCTATGAAACAGTATTAAGTGAGTGACAGGTGACACGGCAATGCGAGATGTACAAGGAAGTGTTTGGAAGATTAGGGGTTTTTGAGTGTCATTTATCGATCGTGTGAATGACTTGGAAGTTATTTGAATGGATAAGGACGACTCTGTCGGGCTGTGCGCGCCTCGAAAGCACACAGTGATGGTGTAGAGCTTGCACTGGGTTCTAAATAAAGATCACTAAAAGGGCGGGGGGGTGCAAAGCTTCAAGGAAAGACACAACATACTGGAGGAGGAAGAGATGCTCTAGCAGTGCAGAAGAAGGAGAAGCCAAAGCTCTAGGAGGCAGGTATCATCCAGGGTGACATTAATGAAGCAGTGGAGAAAAAGCAGGAATTTTGATGGAACAGATTTAGTTACTGCAGGCTTGTCTTACAGCATGGACCTCTGGACAGAGATAGTGTCCAGACCTGCAGAGAAATTCTCGATAGTTGGAAGGTTTCTTTGTCGTTTCTGGACAGGAGGGATGTCAAGGCCGAAGAGGCAAACTGGGGGAAGCAGTTGATGAGATAACGGTGGAAAAAAAAACACCTACAGTAAGTAGGTGGAGAATGAACAGCTTCAACAAGTCTTACAACCAGAGTTAAGATTAATTCCTACCCTAGGCGGAACACCAGTTCATTGCGAAACGCCACCAAGAACAAAATTGAGAGATTTTCAACCAGAGAACCCAGACGACACACACTTAGACATGGAGAGAAGATGAAAAAACCCAATAAGCACAGTAACCTGAACTCTGGATCGAACTTAGGACCCTGGAGGTGTGGGATAAAAGACATGACAATTAAGACTCTCAGAAGGACCAAATAAAAAAAATGTTTTAAACTGTCAGGCTGGGTCAGCCGTGTGCTCCACTTTTTAGACGAAATGGTAGGAGTCATGTCTGCATATCTGTGACAGAGGGTTCTGGGGACACGTGAAGGCAGAGAGGTGTATAATAATTCATTTCATACTTCAGAGGCTGTGAGTTCAGTCATAGCAGGGTCAATATAGTAGGTCGTGCTAAGAGGAGCTTGGGAAGCAGATACAAGATCACAATATTCTCATGTTTCTGTTATGTGGATAGAAATGCAGAACAAATCATCTACAGTGGGTGCTCTATACGCATTCGTTTTTGGAGGATGTGGGTGTGGCTTATTTATGATCTGGCTGGTACCATCACCAAGCTGAGCCATGGCAAGGGGGTTGGCATTGTTTGCAAGCTACAGTATGAATACAAATAACTGTCTAAAGTATTTGAATTCGAGTAATGCCATGCTAGATGGGTTTCCTCCTGGCACTCTGGTTTTCTCCCATAGTCATAAAACATGCAGTAGACTAATTGCCTACATTTCCAAATTGCCCGTAGTGTGTGAGTGAGTGTATTAATGTTTGCATGATTAGATTCATTGCAGTGTACCCTCACTGCCTAGTCCCCCCCCCCCCCCGCAGTCCCTTAGGATAGTCTCCAGGCCTCACCTGACTCTGTAAAGGATAAGCAGGGTAGAGAATGAGTGAGAGGCTGAGAGTGGAAATTATATATATATATATATATATATTTTTTTTTTTGTAATTTAGTGTATTTCTATATTCAATTTGGTTTCATTCACATAAAATCCAACCTGGATCTTTTTTTCCTGTTTTGTAGAAAGCTTAAGCTGTGTGTGCATTTGGTTAAGGTCATGTGCTTGTACCAGAACTTTGTTTGTTCACATCCCAAGATTGCCAAAGAGCCGCTTTCAGTCCCCAAAGCAGCGCTGCTATCCATCAGCCACTCAGCCAGATGCTTTGATTTGATTTGAGCCTGGGAGGCCTCTCTTGTAAGTCGCTTGAATAAAAGCATTTACCGAATGAATAAATGTAAATGTGACATTTTAAAGCTCAGCTGTATAGGTGGGACTCAAGTGCTTCTCTCTCTCTTTCTCTATCGCTCTCCCTGATGATTTACCGCCGTTCTTAAATTGTCCATCAACTCCAGAATGGCCTTTTGTATCTGAGCACTGCCGAGTATCCTTTTGTTTTGTTTTGTTTTTTGTTTTTTTTTCTTCTTCTTCTTCTTCTTCTTCTTCACTGAGGGACCGCATTGCCGCGCTGCAGAGAGACAGATGTTTCGTACTCGAGCTGATGCTGAGTCAGACTCTATTAAAAAGCACCTAAATGTTATCCAGTTCTCCAGATATACTCAAGGGATGAACAGAGTGAGAGCGAGAGGAGAGAGCGAGAGAGAGAGAGATCGCAACAGTGGAATAGGAAAGTGGAAAGTGCAAGTTTAACCTCATATACATAACAATGCTTTATTTGCACAAATTAATTTCCAACACCACCACTGAACCCCCAACACTCCCCCCACATACAACAAGACGAGGGATGTCTTTCATACTTCATTCAAATCATTGCATACATGCACTCGCCTCAGTTGTGTGGTCCGGAGTGCATGAAAGCATGTTATCATATACACAGTAGAACACAGGGAAGAGGTGACATCCATAGATGTGATAATCTGGTCATTCAGTACATTCTGGTCGTCAGCTGACTTCATTTTATTGCCACATAACGTAGCTGAGTCTAAACCTGAGCGACTGAAGCAACAGCAGATCATAACACTGTCTCCAGAGGCTTGTACAGTGGACACTATGGGTGCATCAATCCATGCACTTCTCATCTTACTCTGACACGCCCATCACTCTGGAATAGGGTCAGTCTGGACTCATCAGGTCACATGACCGTTTTTCCATCGCTCCAAAGTCCAGCCTTTATGCTCCCTAACGAACTGAAGCCGTTTTTTCCACTAACACGTGATTTTCTTACGGACACACAGCTGTTTAGTTCCCAATCCTTTCATATTGTGTATGGAAATGCTCAGGACATTAGTATATGTGAGGGGGAAAACTTTTCAAGATGGGTGGTGACCATGGTGGCCATTTTGAAGTCGGCCATTTTG
>JAQMYJ010000036.1:2825619-2834262 GCA_030014305.1 Clarias laeviceps | reverse complement strand
CCCCCTCACATATACTAATGTGCCACAAACAGGAAGTTAATATCACCAACCATTCCCATTTTATTAAGGTGTATCCAAATAAATGGCCCACCCTGTATATAAGTTCTATATATTAGAACCTTTCTGAATCTAGCTATGGTTCCTATTGTCCATTTTTTTATGTTGCAACATCACCAAGAGTCTCCATTCATGATTTATTTTTTCACAATCATGTTTCTTCCATGACGTTGACAGTTCAGCACCATTCTAACAGGTATTTTTCGACACATTAGTGCAATTTCAGACTTCCTTAGTTGTTGTCTTTGCTTGATGAAGCTCAATAAATTGACCCTTTTGAAACAGCGACTTCTTTTTGCCCAGGTGGTGTCGTTCATGTTCAGATGGTCACTACCGGTGATATCTAATATCTTAGCCTGTTACGTTGTTAGCAAAACAACCCAGGGTTTTCAATTTACCTACCCTGGATATATACCCCAGACGTTTAGGGAAGTGGTAACTTTGCTAAATAATGTGTTGTACAACAAGTGTAAAATCAGTGCCGAATCAGTAAATCTGTGTCCAGTGTTTTGTTAAAAAAATGAATAGTTTGGCTAGTAAATTAGTTCTTTGGAATTGCACAGTTTGTTGTTTTCCCAGCTCTAACATAGCTGATTCAGCTCAGCAAGGACTCAATAATTATTTAATGATTTCAATTCACTGTATTCGATGAGGAAACACAAAAATGTGCAGCGCACCGGGTTCCACCGCACTGGGACAGAGAGACACCGTCAATAAGGACCTGAAAAACCAATACAAAGCCACGTTTCAGAAAACTGCTGCTGGTCTTTGTTTGGTTCTTAAGCCTAGGATAACTATTCTAACACATTCTCTAGCCTTAATGCAGTACTTTGTGCGTGTGTGTGTGTGTGTGTGTGTGTGTGTGTGTGTGTGTGCGTGCGTGCACGTGTGTGTGTGTCTTTGAGCCAGCGCCCTTGAGTTTTTCTCTTGTACAACAAGCGACCCATGGAATATGATGCCTGAGTGTCTTGTTCTATAATATGGTTTGCACATACATGTGTGTTTGCTTTGCTTGTGATGTTGTGTGTGTTTGTATGTGTGTATGTTTGTGGGTGTCTGATTTCTCCGGGGCGGATTCACTTGACTGTTTGTAGAGGGGATCGACATTAGAGACCCTGTCTGTGCTTTTGCCCTGTAAATGCAAAGGCGGAGATTCAAAGGTGCGCAGAGAATCAAAGCTTATACACACATGCACTCTCACTCGTTCTCATTCACCAACAAACAAACACACACACACACACACATATACAGTATATTGTATATTGTATATACAGTGAAACCTCGGATTGTGAGTAATGCGGTTTGCGAGTGTTCCACAAGACGAGCAAATATTTTTTATAAATTTTGACTTGGAGAACGAACAAGTCTTGGTTTACGAGCACTGAGTCTCATGTATCACAACTGAGCCAACGGTTTTTCTCTCTCTTGTGCTGTGGAATTGTGGGTAATCGTCTCCCCTCCTGGGTCTCAGTGCTCATCTCTTATTGGTATAATCAACATCCGTGCACACGTGTACTGTTTACTATAACACTGTGACCACGTGTGTGTGTGTAAAGCTTATTTTATTTTGTGTCTGTATGTGTGTGTGTACAGTGTGCGTGTAAAGCGAAAGCAAGTCGTTAAAGAGATGTTAAAGACCCATTTTCTCTCTCTGTATCAGCTGCTCAGCTGTCTGTGTGCGGGTGCGTCATTGGACACCGTGCCACACATACACACACACACACACACACACGCACACACACACACCCCTCCTACTTTCACCTTTACACACACACACACACACACTCTTTCTCTCTGCTCTACACAGAAACACTGCTCCGTCACGATTCTTTAAAAGGTAAAGTGCAGGTTAATTTGTTTTATTTTTACTTTACAGCAGTGATTCCGTTCCGTGTGTCGCTCAATCGAGTGTCATTAGAGAGATTTCTTGTTTATTTTTCCGCTAAAACAATGTTGTTTTCCGCTAAAACAACAAAACAGACAGTCAGACAGCGCCAGAGGGCAGAGGGAGTCTGGATCACTGGCAGCTCAGGAACGACATGTGTAGCTCGACAGAGAGAGGGAAAGAGAGGGAAGAGAAAGATGGGGAGAGAGAGAGAGAGAGGGAGAGAGAAACAGTAGAGGGGAGAGCAAAAGAGGAGAGATACCAGTTAGACTTTTTTTAAAGGTAAAGTGCTGGTTTATTTGTTTTATTTTTACTTTATATTTTGTGTTATTTTTTTATGTATTCATTTTTTGGGGGCTGTGGAATGAATAATTTGAGTTTCCATTATTTCTTATGGGATAATTCGATTTGGTTTACGAGGGTTTTGAAATACAAGCCGCTTCCGGAACGAATATATATTAGAACCTCAATTACTGTGCATTTCCCATATATTGATGAAGAATTGTGCTTCTCCATTTGATTACAGAGATGAAATACTAAGATAAGCGTTCAGGATGTACATTTATCATTACGGCCTGAGGTTTATCTCATATTTACACTTCCTGCAGACAGTGTATGGCCTCGATTGTCAACACTGATATCCGGCCCCTTTGGAAATGTGCTACTAAGGCAGGTGATATTAGCATGAACACACAGTACTCTGGACGTTATGGTCAAATTTTTGTTTTTCTCTTAATGCCACTTCTATGATGAATTTTTAAATTGTGGCTTGCTATAGATAT
This sequence comes from Clarias laeviceps, assembly GCA_030014305.1. Taxonomy (NCBI): domain Eukaryota; kingdom Metazoa; phylum Chordata; class Actinopteri; order Siluriformes; family Clariidae; genus Clarias; species Clarias laeviceps. The sequence goes on along the minus strand of JAQMYJ010000036.1, from coordinate 2,831,538 downwards.
GGAGAAGCGCTACCAGAGGCACTTGCATAAACACAAATTAACAAATTAATCCTTATAAAGCTGTGACTTGCCACAGCTCCAAACGCTCTGCGTTCCTAGAAACGCTTTCTAGGAACGGAAATCACCAGGAGTGGATACAACCTGGACAGAGTGGCAATTCATCACATGGCACACAAAGTCCCAAATTCATTCACACACTACAAGCATTTTGGGAATGCCAATTGGTCTAATCTGCATGTCATTGTAATGTGGGAGGAAACCAGAGAACCTGGAGGAAACCCACCAAACACAGGGAGAATATGCAGACTCCATGCACACAGAGGCGGGAATCGAACCCCGACCCTGGAGGGGCAAGACGACAAGTAGCACAATTTTATAAATATCCAGATTCAATATTATTATTGTTATTCTAATTGCTCGTACCACACAATGCTGTGCAGCCTGCCAATATGCGAACAGTTTAGAGTGCGCCACCTGTAGGATTAAAGAGAAATGTCACCTCAAATGCAAACATATAATTGAAAAAATTATTTGAAAAAATCTATTTTGGGGTCAGTGTGGGGATACACTCTACATGAGGGTTTCTTTCATTCATACAACATGAAAAAACAGTTAAGAATTATCTCAGTGATGAGTGACTATGGAGACTGGGAAAAGTCGCTCTATTTTCACTACTGGAAATCGAGGTTAAGATAGCACCGATGTGAAATACATATTTTATCCCTAATTTAGTTGTATCCAAGCCACCTGTTTCCTCCGAGCCACATGACGCCACCAGCTTTTTGAATTGTGAGCTAATGCATCATTGTGAGCAGCGTAACACACTCAGAGGACGTCGCTATCCGCTCCTTCCGCTTGCGTGAGCTCACAGATGCCTGTGATTGGCTGTAGAGCCACGATTGATGCCAGAGTGTAAGTGCCTCCCATCCTACCCCGCTGAGAGAGCTCTGCCAATCAGCTATCTCTAGACTAGCACTTTACCGCTGTGCCACTCAGAGGCCTTGAATTTACCATGGTTCTCCATAGCAACTCGGCCAGACATCGCTACCCAGGTTAAAAAGTCTTCACTCGCACCATCAGAGCATTAGGTTCATCATACTGAATTGTAGTTAAGACTCATTCATTGGCGTCATTTAACAAGGTCAAAGTCTCTTTTTTACCAGCTCTCAGGAGGAGACTCCTAAACACTCGACAGCATGGAACAGCCCGTGCACCTCTCTGTTTTTCTCCAGCGTTGATCAGGAGGCTGTTTACACCGCAAGGCTTTAGCAAGGCCTACTTCTCTGTGATTAGGGTGAATAATGTGCTGATTAAAAGAATGGGTCTCCGCGCATAGTAGGGTTTTTTTTTCATTCGTACAGCACGAGGCAGTTAAGCATTAGCTCAGCAATGCGTGACGATGGAGATCGGGGAAAGTAGGTCTATTTTCACAACTGGAAATCAAGGTTAAGATATCACTGATGTGAAATACATTCCACCTTTCACTGAAGCACTTCTCGCAGAACAGGGCTGTAGGAGGGAGGCTTAAAGAAAAAAAGTTGTTAACGATTGAGGACGCTAGTGCATTATCACATCCTACATGGAAAGCGTTAGCTATTCAGTATCATTTCATTTAATCTTAGGTGCCGAAATATTCAGCACAGGAAAACTAGACCTGTGTTTATTTTTTCCACTATAAAACCACCTGCAAAGTGTCCAGGTTTATGGTTTTACTGTGAGGTTGGCACTCATGGGTTAGCAACATTAATAATCAGCTCCAACCAGCTCTAATCAACTATTTTCTCATTGTTCTTAAGATGCTTGCTTGGAATAATTTGCCATGTGTTAAAATTGAAGAAATTGTTGCTATAATGTAGCTATGATTAAATTAATAAAAAAATAAAAAGTGTATATATATATATATATATATATATATATATATATATATATTAGTATATATACAGTATAGTACTAATACTAGATAACTGTTTTAATCTTGAAACAGCATGCTGCAAAAAGCATTTAAAAGCAATTACGTAATTTTTTAGTTTCCTGTTAAACAAATAATAATTCAATCTTAACTTCATATTGATTTCGCAATTTTTTATTTCTTTTTTTTGCCATTGTACAATAGTAGTAAATATTCAAACCATTTTCCCCATCAGTCGACATGTGCATGCATGTGGAAGTGTGAGTGAGGTCATGCAAATGCATAATTAATCGTCCCATTTCCTGCCGCACTAACCCATCATCATCCTTATCATCATCATCATCATTGTTTTCTTCACCCTCATTTTCTCTCTGTACCTCACTACCATCCTCACTCTCTGTTTCTCCCTGCTGGATTGATCATCATCTCCCTCATCACTCATCGCCGTCTCATCCTCATTATCATCAACTTTATTCATTGAAAAGTTCTGTCCACTCATTTGATGGATTGAGTGTTGATATTTCCCATAACCATTCTGGAACGTTTCACTGTGCATATTGCTTCACGTGTTATAAAACGCCACCTCCTAGTTCAAAAAGGTTGCTATAGCAGAGTTAGTGACATCAGCAGCAGCAGACATGGGAAAACGATACGAGGCATTTGGCAGACGTCCTTATCCAAAGCGGTTTACATTTTTATCTCATTATACATCTGAGCAGTTAAGGGTTAAGGGCCTTGCTCAAGGGCCCAACAGGGACAGCTTGGTGGTCGTGGGATTTGAACCTGGGACCTTCCGAACCACAGTCCAATGCCTTAACCCCAGAATAATGTGATACAGTGGAACCTTGGATTACAAGCATAATTCGTTCCAGAAGCATGCTCGTATTCCAAAACTCTCATAAACCAAATCAAATTTCCCCATAAGAAATAATGGAAACTCAAATTATTCGTTCCACAGCCCAAAAAAATAAATACATATAAATAATTAATGCAAAATATAAATAAAAAAAAAAAAGAAATTAACCTGCACTTTACCTTTCAAAAAAAAAGTAAAAATAAATCCAGACAGATAAGTGTTTCCGTTTATGCGCGGAGGCGCTGTGTGTGTGTGTGTGTGTGTGTGTGTATATGTGTGTAAAGCTAAAGTAAGAGGAGAGGAGGATTCAGCCCCTCCCGTCTCCCCCTTCTCATCTTACACAGTAAATCTTTCTCCTCTCTTATTTAAGTTTCACCCACACACCCACACACACACACACACACACACACACACACACACATTAACGCAAAGACTGTTTTATCGGAGAACTTAGCAAGGAACAACGCTAATGACACTCGCGTGAGCGCATACTAACGGAATCACTGCTGTAAAACAAACAAACAAATGAACCAGCACTTTGAAAAGAATCGTGACAGAGCAGAGTTTCTGTGTAGAGCAGACGGTACCCTCTCCTCAGCTCTACAGTTACTGTACCAGGTAGGGCATGTCTCATTTACACAGACACGGAAATAGCGTGTTCAGAAGAAAGCATAAAAAAATATACATCATCTAAGGGACCATTAAAAGAAAAAAATTAAATATGGAAGCTTTAAATAATGAAAAATGACTCAGAATGAATCAGAATCAACATTCATGATTGTGAATGTTGCTTGTAAATGCAATGCTAATGCTAATGCTAATTCTTATAGTTTTGTTATGGCCTAGTGTGATTTCCATATAGTAGGTTATTGCCTCATGCAACATGCAGATTATTTTGAAATACATTTAGATATTTTTCACCTTTAATAAACACCTTGACTTATTTTCACGTCATCATAATACGGAACTGATTACAGACCGACCGGCGACACTTTGGAAGAGTTTGGGTAGAAAAATAAAAGTGTCTGAAATGGAGATAATGAGCAGTGGTGCATTGAGTGCTGTGTGGATGAAGTCTAAAATAGATTTTCCTTATGCTTATGGCAGGATTTTTTTTTCCCCACTTCTTTTGTTTTAATTGTAAAGAAGTTTAATGTCCTTCTCCAGAACGTCCCACACGTGTTCATTCTCTCCTTTTTTTCTGGTTTTACTATTAATACATGATATACAGTACCAATTGTTTGAAGGCTAATTAAAGAGTATTAACATAGATCTAAAAGCTCAAAGCATGGCATTTAGGCGCTAGAGGTTTGTCACAGCAGTGTGTGTGTGTGTGTGTGTGTGAAAGCTTTAATTAAGAGTTGGTCAGGGTTTTTCTTTTGCTGTGCGCTGACGGTGACCAGCTGCCTGGAGCGAGGATCGCGCCCAAACCTCGACATCAAGGGAGGACAAAAAAGTGCAGCGTCATCGCACGGGCTGAGTTTTTTTTGTTCCTCGAGCGAACCGACCACAACGATACGACACCTGGCACCGGTTCAGAGCGACGCGCGAGAGTCTCCGAAGGCCCTCACACTTAATCAGCCTCTTGTCATTGTCCTGTTGCAGAAGACAAGCAGAACTGCAGACTCATCTCTCGAGAGCAGGGTCCTACTGAGTAACGGAGCGCTCGGGGTTCCAGCCACCTCCGGCTTCATGTTCGTTTTAAAAAGTGCATCAGAGTTTTAACAAGAGAGCAGATAGTCTTTAGTGTTTTAAGCTTGTTTTTTGCTTTTTGTTCTCTTGCAGCTTGTTGCAGAAAAGTCGGTCAATATTTCTAATGACAGTAGAAGCTTTGAACATTTGCGCGTGACGTCACGATGCCTGTCCGCCGTGGTCCTGTCGTGCTTACGTATGTTCAGCAAGAAAACACATCTGATAACATTACGTCATCACAAATAACACTTTGTACACCTAGTTATTGCTTCTACGTCATTCCTGAATTGCCTCTCAGCCGTCCATGTTGTTTTTTTCACAGCTAAAGCAAGCTACAAAGCTAGCTAGCGTCTACCACAATGCTGAATCCCAAATCTCTCTCATAATCAAGGGTACTACTTGGTGTGTGCGGAACAAGGGGTTATTTTACACTCTGCATAGTAGATATGTGGGAAAAATCGATCCAGTTATGAATCGTGAATCTTTTGTGCGGTGATTCACGTATCGACACACTGACTTCAAAATATTTTTTTTACAAAAACCTATTTTTAAATTTATAATAGAGATGAACCAGTCGATCGGACAGTAGTGATGGGTCGTTCATGAACGATTCATTCTTTTTGAACGAATCTTTAACGTGACTCAGAAGAACGAGTCGTCTCGGAGAGTGATTCGTTCACTTTCTACTGCCCGCGCATGCGCGAATCATCGCAAAACCGCCGTAGGTCGTGTACAGGAAACAGAAATGAGCGATTCTTTCTCAACGACTCTTCTAGTCCGAGTCGTTCGTTCTTTCGTCACGTGACTTCCATAGACGCCGTGCAGTGCGATACACAGGAAACTAACGCTATAAGGAACGGGCTACTTGTAATTAATCGTTAAACTTTTTAAAGGTTTAAAATTGAATCCAAATTGGGGGAAATATAATGTCGAATCAGATATTTATAAATTCATGACACTTATAGAACCGCAATTTTAATTGAATCGGCACCGAGGTATCGTGATAATGTTGTATCGGGACGTGACCACACAGCTCACTATCCTATGCATTTCATACTATTTGGGATTCAACCCCAGAACAACTCGGTCTTGATAGCATATTCCACAGCTCCGTCTCATCTTCAACAGCAACCCAGGAGGAATCACATGCTGTATTTGTACTCCGTCTGAGGCAATCACGTTATGATAAGAACAAATCAAACTCCTGACAGATGATCTATTATTGCCTTCTTTATCCATTTTCACACACGCGTTTCTCTTCTGAATAAGTTACGAAATCCACCACGACATACTGCACTGCATATGAAAATGATTAGTAGGAATGAAGCGATTGCCACGTAGGTTATGATGAACGGGGTACCAATCCATCGCAGGGCACACACACACACACACACACACACTACAGGTATATTTGGGAACGCCACTCCATAACCTGGAGGAAACCCACTAAGCACAGGGAGAA
>JAQMYJ010000036.1:2803119-2815619 GCA_030014305.1 Clarias laeviceps | reverse complement strand
ATTCTTTAAAAGAGTGATGTTTGAGTCGAGACGTGAAGCACCGCAAAAAGAAATCGTGATTCATAACTGAATCCATTTGTCTCCTCTCTAGATATCAGACATTTCCCATGGATGAAGGCTGTCGCACTTCAGTTTTCAGCCAGACGTGTTTCGACCAGATACTGGATGGCCTGTTTTATATGTTTAGTGGTTTACAAACAAAATGTATACTGTAAATGAAAAGGAGCTAAAAAGAAAAAAAGCTGTTATCACATCACTTTACTTTGCCCATTAGCCTTGTGGTGAAGAACTCCAAATTGGTCAACTGGGGAGATTTCCAGACAGCCCACAAATGATAACAGATTTGTCAATTAGAGCAATCTGCCCGACATTACTTCTGTCTAGAATGCACTGCTAACTTCTGAGTTCATGTCTTACGTTGTCCCAAGCGACCTAGACCACCCCTACAGGCGGACACATTGGGACCCAGTTTACTCCAGTACTTGTCTCCTTACAGTCAGATCGCACATACTGCACACATGAATGTGGACGGTGACTTTACCCGTATAAGAAACTCCTGATCCCCTGGTGTCTTTACACACAGCATTCTCTTTAAGTTTACACAAAATATTGCAAAACTTTAAACCATCCAGTGAGCAGCAGTTGTGTCGGAGTAGAAGCCTTTTTGATGAGAGAGATCAGAGGAGACGATTAGATCACATCGAGCTGACTGAAAGCGACAGTAACTCAAAGAAGCACTCTTTACATCCGCGGTGAGCGGAAAAGCATCTCGGGACAATCAACACTCCAAGCGCTGATGCGGATGGATCTACAAACTCTTCTTCATTTATACCAGGCGGATTCAAAAATGTCTTGAAAACCTTTAAAGGATATTAAAGGTTTTTTTAGATTTTTTTTTAGCCCAGTTTAAAATCTCATCTGAAGAGATCTGGGTACTGATTAGAAACAGAGCTGGAAAAAAAAAAAAGAAAAAAAAAAAATATATATATATATATAAAAATACCCACTGGAGATTTTGTACTCGATAATATTAGAATTTTAAATTTGATAATTCACCAAAGACATGCTGTTTTGTCTAGGAAGCGTGTATTACAGAAGTCAATTATTATTTTAACATCACACACATTCAATCTTTTGGACATATTTTTATTTAAGCAATATCACACGAGTGCGGTTACATTGAATATCGGCTCGGCTGGAATTTGGCCGGAGGCACCAAGCCGCAGGCTGACTTTTCATCTTTATTTGATGAGCTTTATTTCATATTTTAAGTCAAGAGTTATGTTGCAGAAAATGATCCTTCAACACATCTGATGATGACGATGATGATGTCACTAATTACTGTACTAACTGCTCGAAATTAGGAGTGGAAGTTCTTTATGGACACAGACTAGCGAAGTGATACAAACTGTAAAATGTACTTGTGTCATTCACGGGAAACGGGTTAAAAAAAAGTTTAACGCTAAAAATAACCTGATCAGCACATAACTTCTCATAACTTTCTCATATCTTGATTTCATTTATGTCGCAAGGTTCAGTCTTCATAGTGTGCGCACCATTTTCCTTTTAGATTAAACCATGATGAGTCGCGCTGTCGTGTGTTCGTGTTGATGATTTTGGCGGTCGTTTCTGTGTCGTCTGCATACGGTAAACTATTGCGTAGATAACCACGCCCACCTCGAGGGGATAAAAAGCACTGAAAATAAATAACACATAACTGCTCGTAACTGCACTATTACACTGCATTTTGACACAAGAAAATACCTAAGTAGTGTGAAAGTTCCATTAAATTCTGTCTAGACGGTTCTGCGTGATGCTGTGACAAAATCTGTCTAGACAGACAGACAGACAGACAGACAGAACAAATTCTGAAAATGGTTTCTTGTCCTCCAAAATGTAAAGATATCATTCTGACCAATGTACAGACAAAACCTTTCTTTTATTTATATAGATAGATGCAAGCATTCTGGGAAACGCAGCTCGTCCAATCAGATTAGCCTAACGGAGGTGTCTGATGTATAAGATGGTGTATGAGTGGCGTCTCTGAGTGCTTGCTTCATTTAGTATGTGTCCTAAAGTTTGCTGTTGTGTTTAGTAGGTCAGTTGCTGAACATTCAATCACGTTTAATTTGGGTTGGGAAATAGATGTTTCCTCGCATTGACAGACAAGATGGAGCTGCGAGACAAATTGAGGATAACGAAGCAGGGGAGAGGAGAAAAATGGACAGCGAGACAAAAAGAGAAGCGATAAGGCTGGACGAGCGTCAATAAACTGGGCGGGAAGGAGAAAGAGAGAGCGAGAGAGACAGCTGGGGGGAAGTCGATAAGGAGAACGATAGCGGCAGAGGCGCGGGAAGAGATGCAGGATGATAAAAGGGAGGGAGGTGAAGGTAGGAAGCGGAGAGAAAGAGAATTAAGAAAGCACAGCGGCAGTGTGGTGAGATAACAATCAAATGTATTTTAATGGTCGGAGATAAATCTTGCGGGAAGCCGCGGAAGCCTATTGAGCACTTTACAGAAAAGCACACACAGATCACCGAGGCTCCCTCAGGGGTTTCCAACACTCACACACATCCGTCTGTTGGACTGCCGGGCCAAAAGTGCATGCTGGGTAACTGTAGCCCGTAGCGCGGTGTCCGGATTTAGAAGCTACATTTAAAGTAACGGTGTGATGTGTACGTACCGTGATAAGGAAATCTGAAGCGGGTGCAGCGGTTACAAGGACGATATTTCTCTTATCCAATTATAATCATTCCAATTAGAGACTGATTATAGATCATATTACTGATTATAATTAGAGATTAACTGTTTACACGTGCGCCGATCTGATAAGACGCGTGTTTACATGCTCAGAGCATTTTTTGACCTGTGAAAAGTGGGTTCTTTAGTATAAAAAAATTTAACAGAAAAAGATGATGATGAAAAAAAATTATTTACTTTTTTTTTTTACTTTTTTTTCTTTTGAATTCAATTAATTCAGGATACTGTAGGACGATGACTAAGACAGCTAAGATGTCATGGGAGAGATATTTGTACTTCTGCTGTCCTTGGTTGTTAAAGCAGCAGACGCAGAAGCACATACTGCTGAGTGTCCCATCTAAAAACTCACCCCTTCACCTGTTGTTACCAAAATCTGGGGCAAAAATGCATAAAAGAATATTAATTCATTCAAGCAAAAGGTAAATTATGGTAAGAAAATATATTTCTCTATATATTAACTGGCAATATATTATTTAGTGTCCTGATCTACTGGTAAGTTGAAAAGATTTTATAATGTTAATATTCCTCGTTGCTACACTAACTGATACTAAGAATTAACAGAAAATAAAAAGATATTCATATTCAAAAATTTTATTACAGAAAACAATATACAAAATAATATATTGTATTAATATATTACAATATTTTAAAAAATACATAAAGGAATTGCTGCTTTTCATATATTGAAATATATATATATATATATATATATATATATATATATATATATATTGATATATTGATATATTTAAATGTATGTAATTTTATATTTAACAATATACTTTGTAATATATTGAATTCAATATATATATACAATATATAAAGTTTCAATAATGTTTTAATAGAACAATTATAAGTATAAAATACAATGTTTTTTGTCTTCATTGCAATATCCATACATGGTCATTCATGTATTGCAATTTATTAATAAATTTAAGCACTAGTTTCCTATATATGGAAATGTATTATTTTATATATTGCATTATATCGCCATATATTTTTTTCCATAAGGGGAGCGTTAACACATACAATATTCGTAATCAACGGTCTACACGACCCGTCTTATTTCCATTAAGTCTTCCTTCAGACCGGATCATGAGGCGTGTGCATGATGCATTTTTATTTGGGCTGTTTTTCTGATTATTACAGGAATATTAGAGTCCGTGTAAACACAGCTAGTCCTACTATCAGGATGTGGAAATCAGAGCAAGATGATTACAGTTTCACAACACGGATAACCCTAACCATTACTGCAATGCATCATGGGCTTTAGTGTCCTCCACTCTGGCACTGTGAAGTTGTAAGGCGTGGTATAACAACAGTAGTGTTTTGAGTTGCATGGCTGGCGCAGGTCCGAGTGTGCAAAAGTCAGTATTAAGTGCATAAATGACTGTGAACAAATGTGAAAGCTGACTTAGTAACATAATTATAGACACACTCAGCTTTCCTGCTGCATTGCATCCGGGTTCATTCAGACAATTATTTGTCATTCGGAAAATAAAACTAAAAGGCGAGCCATTGTCTGTCATATCACTTTAACTTATGGAAGGATGCAGATCGACTTTACAGGCCAGCTCTACATTTATATTAATCCACATGGGATTCAGATCCACTCAGGCCTGTTTACGTGACAGTAAAATGATTGGGGGTGTGGCTCATTGCCTCTGGGGGTGGTGTCTGGCACCAGGCCGTTAGAAAAGGGATAATTTGTGTTCTGTGGATCCGAATTGTTGGTCCCATGGGAGCTCAATCATGTTAGGAACTGAGGAGGTTGGAACCTGAGTCAGCGGTCTGACCCTGCTCGGACCCATATGTGGCAGACTGTGGGTGATGCACTGGCTCTTCTGGTGCTTTTCAAGTCGAGGCCAGATTAGACATTTTTATCGAGTTGCGCTGCATTGGCTTTTCTGTAGGATCGGACAGGACATGCAGGCCTTTCAGGTCACCACGGGCATGGGTAAGCCTTGGGTGCCCATCATCCTGTCACCAGTTTACTGGTATATACTTAATAACCAATGACTATATGTACTTGTTTCTCTTCTCACACTATAGAGACAAATAAATTTATCCAAACCTGTTAATTATTGAATTCAGGTGTTTCAATCAATCAGGCCCTTTATCCCCTGTGAAGGACAATCTTAATGCTTCTGCATACCAAGACGTCTTGGACAATGCTGTACTTCCGACTTTGTTGCAACAGTTCGGGGAAGACCTTTGTCTATTCCAATATGACTTCGCCCAAGTGCACAAAGCAAGCACTGTCAAGACATGGTTTGATGAGTTTGGTGTGGAAGAACTTGACTGGCCCGCACACAGAGCCCTGACCTCAACCCCATCGAGCTCCTTCGGGATGAACTGGAACGGAGATTGTGAGCCAGGCCTTCTCGTCCAACATCAGTGCCTGACCTCATATATGCTGTACAGAATTAGTTGGCACAAATTCCCACAGAAACACTGCAAAATCTCGTGGACAGCCTTCCAAGACAAGTGGAAGCTGTTATAGCTGCAAAAGGAGGAACTGACTCCATATTAAAGTATGTGTGTTTGGATACAATGTCATTGCAGGTTTGGCCAAATCATTTTGTCCATATAGTGTCGATCTGTAATTCTGACAGATTGCTTGGCCACGCTTCACCCATTCTTTCTTTCTCTGTTACATAAAATCAGATAAAATACATTGCTTTCTTCAGATCTCATCTGGAGACCAGGCAGGTCAAGACAGGACAGTCTGTTTTTCTGTAGCTGTTGCCATATTTTTTGATTGTTTTCTTATTGCAGGGTAAACTTTCCTATAAAACATATTTTCTTTTTACCCAGAAACCAAAGGGCAGAAATTGCCCTCAACTTTACCGTGTTTCAATGTTCCCCAAGCTATATCTACTGTTAAAACGAAATTTGCATTAAGGTCAATACACTTGTTTATTCGCCTCTGGAAATGCTGTTTGTTGTTTTCTCATACCTAAAATTGTGAATTTGGATCAGTGTAGCCCGCAGGCTGAGCCATGGTTAATGCAAAGCTTTGAATAAATCAGTCGGGTCATGTATTCGTAACCTCTGTCTCCGAACGTGTTTAAAAAGGCTGCGAGAACATGAGCGTCCGGTTTGGAAATACACAATGAGAGAAATACACACCGCGAGTGTTCGTGATCCTACGCCAAGCTCCATACAGGGGGTGAAAAATGATAGAATAAACACATATATTATATAACCAGAAGTTAAAGTAAAACCGTGGTTGAAAGTCTTTGGTCAAGAATACCGGGTCAACCAACCAGAACGAACGAGACTCCCGAAGGGAATAAACCATAATGAGCTACTTCATTATGCTGAAAGCATTGTCTCTCACTCTCTCATTAAAACACTCTTTGGTGGTTTTAATTACAGTCCAGAACTTTAAAGACACTTACCTGAGACACTGCACGAGGTGGAATAACCTCATTATTTCAGTTTATAGGGCATTTCAGTTTCTGGCTTTTTTTTTTTTTTTTTTTTGTCCCTCCGTCTGAGATTTTCTCCCTGGTTTCTTTCTTCTATTCCAGCTGCACATGGATGTCTGTTGGATAATCAAAAGGCAGTTGTTACATTATTGTAAACAGTGTCATCGTCTAATTGCAATGATTAATCGTTGTATGGCGGCAGCTTGCAGTGATGCACCTCTACGGATTCGCCAGCACTTCATTAATCCTAATTACCGTACGGCAGAATCCGTTTACTGTTTCTGCCAGGGATCCATAGCGAGGACCAATTATTATTTAATGTTGTTAGATTTTCTATAATCGATACCGAGTTGCGCGCGCAGGAGCCAATTACGGCGGGAGAACCTCGTGCGAAGCCGTTATTTGTAAGCTGTTACTTTGATAAACTTATTTATTTATTTCCCTCTGCGGTTGAAACGTATCTGGTCTTCCCATTAAGCAGCCGTTGCGTCTGGTCTCAGAACGTTATAAAAACACCCTGGCCTACTGTTACCAGGGAGAATTAATGACCTCACCTCCCCAAGGCGACGACAGTCAGCCTCGCCAGCTCCTCCAGGCGCGGACTTTCCTCGCTCGATCTCCATGGAAACGAGGTTAGGGGTTCGAGACAGCGGGTAATCCAATCTCACCATTTCAGCTGCGATGATACGGGAGGCCTGGAATGGTCAAAAAAAAAATTCTAATCACTGAGGAAATATTATTAACTTTTAATATTAATATTTAATATCAGATTTTAGAATATGTTATTATTAAACAACAAGGCTGGTTGTATTATTATTATTATTATTATTATTATTTAGAACTTGATCATATGCAATAAGGTTTATTTACAATATTAAACTATTAGCTAATACGTTTCTAACAGGGCGTAGATGAGAGACTGATGATGTAAACTGTAGAGTGTTTACTATTATAGTAAATTATAAGCCATAAAATTTTTAAAGCAGGTATGTTTTACATCGTACAGATAAAAATAATTTTATTATTGCGCAAGGTGACGGCAGACTTTTGGAGTGCTGTAAAATAAGCATCATTAAGATCCTTTCCTTTCCAAGAGCAGTTATGTGTCTTGCTCCTCTTTTATTTTTTTGGTGGGAAATGAGATTTTTAATGCTCAGTACTTAACAGACTGCAGCATAAAGCAGATCAGAGGGAACTGGAAAAAGTGAGTCAGAGAGCATTTATATATTTATTTCCACTCTGCTCTGGGCTGCATCTTATCGCTGTGTGTTCAGGGGATGAGAGAATTATGCAATCCAGATGCAAAGCTGTTTTTATTTAAATCAATCCTCACTTTGCTCAATGGAGACGGCACCTTGACAAAAGCACTTAGTGGATCCGTGCACAGGTTTTTGATCAACGCACTACCTGAAAGAAAGGGATTAAAATAAAGGTTTACAACATTTAAAAAAAAAATCACTTTGTAAAAAAAAAAGAGAAAGAAAGAAAATGACTTCATAATTCTTTCCGCGGTTATGACAGACGTGGCCCTTTAGACATCTGCGGAGACAGGGCCGATCGAGGACCCAATGAGAGGGAAAAACATAATCGTTTCATGTCAGCATCAGCTCATTTGCTATTCTCCCCAACTTCATCAAACACCTCTAGAGTTATTAATATGGTCAGGGCCAGCACTGATGAAATGTAAATCTGTCAGACGTGATGGGATCTGAATGAAATGAAACAAAAGAGAAGGAGATCGACGGATGGCAGTGTGCCCGCGCCTTGCCGTGTGATGCTCAGATGAGGACGTACTGTATTAGCATGGGTTACCCTTGGGCCGAAAGAGGTTTTCTATTATATTTTGGGAAATATAAAATAATGACTTGGGCAGGTTGGAGGGTTCAGGGAGGGGACCAGGAAGCGCACCAGGCATATAAAGCTAAGCCCTTTGCAGTAATAGAAGGTTTATGCCGGGATTACTGCCAGGGAGAGACAGGTGCCATTTTGATTGGCAAGGCTTGAATAAGGAGAAATGGACTCAAGGTCAAGAGACATATCTGTATAGAATAAGGGGAAGAAGTGAATATGTGTGTGTGTGTATACATATTAATTAGAAAATAATATAAATGTAGATAATCCGTTCCAGCCACCCAAAAATATTATCAGTATTACTAATTTCCAACATCATAATCATATAAAAACAATCAAAAAATTTAGAAAAGACGAAATGTAAAAACATGTGTATGAATCAAAATGATCAGTTTGTCCCTGATGAGGGTGACGGTGCTGAGGGGAAAAACTCCCTGAGATGGCAATAGGAAGAAACCTTGAGAGGAACCAGACTGAACAGAGAACTCATCCTCATCTGGGTGATAACGGACAGCAGGGATTGATCTGCAGTCACACTGTGTGTTAGGAGGCTGGAAGTTCAGTATAACAGGAGATGTGGAGAAGTTCATATGGAGGCTCAGCTGTTTTCAGCTGTCAGCAGGGTGCGTTTATAAAAGTGGTCACAGTTATGTGTGACAGTTTTTGAAAAGGAAGCAGTGAAGTAAAGGACAGGAGAGGTTAAAGGTCAAACCGGTCTCAAAGCAGGCCACTTGAAATGAATATTCAAGGCAACTAACTTTCAAAGCATTTCAAATGAATATTCATGAGCACAGGAAGTGATGTTGCTGTTTTCCTAGAACATATTCAGTAGAGCCGTGAATCTCAGGTAGACTGTCGGTTCGTTTCCATTGGATTTGAGCGCTAATGTTTTATTGTCTCATTTGTCTCATGCAGCTATATTTTTTAAAGCCTTTATTTTTTTATTACAGGTTTTAAGGTGACACGGTGGCTTAGTGGTTAGCACTGTCGCCTTGTACCTCCAGGGTCAGGGGTTCGATGTGTGTGTGGAGTTTCCGTGTTCTCCTCGTGCTTGGTTCTCCAATGACATGCAGGTTAGGATGATTGATGTTTCCAAACTACCCATAGTGCGTGGGATTGGTACCTTGTACAAGGTGTACCCTGCCTAGTGCCCTGAGTACCGTGGGATCGGCTCCGGGGTGACCGTGTACAGGATAAGTGGAATAGAGAGAGAGAGTGAGTGCAATTTTGTGGTGGTGTGAAATTAGGTATATACAGTACGGTTTAAATGAGATATACATGTACAGAATGTTTTTTTTTTCTCCTGCCAAGCTTCTGCTCCACATTCCAGTCCTGTAAAAAAGGGAAAAGAATCGCAGGAATGTTTGGTGCATACTTTCACAAGTTTCAAACATTGATATTCAATTCTTTTAATCCACTCTGTTTATCAAGTCAATGAATTGACTCTACCAAAAACAAGATTGTGGGGAAAAAATCATCACACAGCTTTCTACACTAGATCCACTACAGTAAATTAAATTTCAGAGCATGTCACAGAGTTATTGAATTATCCCTCATGCCAGGAACAAGCATGCTTTCAGAAATTAGTCTGTATCGATTTCCAAAAAAACAAAACACTGTAAAAACCCTGGGCTAATTGCAAACGATAGAGATGCCTGGATAGTCACTACTGTAACTCCCGGACCTGGAGCAGGAACTACATCCCTTATTTTTTAAAAGTGACATGTTTCAGCAGTGACCCATGCTGAGTGCATTTTAAACTGAGTTTGACTCCTACACAACTCAGTAAGAGCGAATATTTCCCCTCATCATTTTAAGAAACAAATCATCTTTTGACCAAAATTAGCTTTTATTTTAAATTCTACCAAATATTATATGCATACTTTTAAAATTCAAAAGGAATCTTAGCATCTCACAAATCTACAATGACTATACTTGCAGCAATTAACATCATCTAATTAACATCAAACACTTTTCCTTCTTGATTGGAGTTACTGAGTGAAGCAGTCACCTTCTGTCCTACGAGACCCCCTGTCCAAAGAAAAGTCGCCAAAAAGGTCAACTTGGGCTGCGTCAAGCAAGAAAAACAACTAAGGAGATTTTGAAATGACTGGAACTGAGTTAAGAACTTTTCAACTCATTATCAAAACCTGGTAGGATATTGCTAGGGAGCATAAAGATTAGATTTTGGAGCGATAGAAAAAAGGACATGTGACCTGATGAGTCCAGACTGACCCTATTCCAGAGTGATGGGCATGTCAGGGTAAGATGAGCCATCATGCATAGTGTCCACTGTAGAAGACTCTGGAGACAGTGTTATGATCTGGGGTTGCTTCAGTCGCTCAAGTCTAGACTCAATAAAATGAAGTCAGCTGATGACCTGAATGTACTGAATGACCAGGTTATCACATCTATGGAGTTTTTCTTCACTGATGGCATGGATATGTTCCAGGACTCAGATTGTAAACGAGTGGTTCTGGGAGCACGAGGATTCATTGGAACACATGAACTGGACAAAGCTAAAGGTGACTGAATGAAATCTGTGAACCCTTGATAGAAACCAGACTTGAATGGATCTGGGTGTCAGCTCTATGCCTCATTCACACACTACAGGCAATTTGGGAACGCCAGTTAGTCTAGTCTGCATGTCTTTGGACTGTGGGAGGAAACTGAAGTACCCGGAGGAAACCCACCAAGCATGAGGAGAACATGCAAACTCCATGCACACAGACCCAGAGGCAGGAATCGAACCCCGACCCTGGAGGTGCGAGGCGACAGTGCTAATCCTTAAGCCACCGTGCCGTCTATTTCTGAGATATTCTACATCTGCATGTGATGTTTAAAACATTTAAGTTTAAAAGTCAACAATAATACTAGACTTTACAAATGCATTTATCGTCTTAGTTGCTCTCACAGGCGAAATTGTGTCTGAAACCATGCAAGTGGTAAAAAAACACTAGCTTCCCCCGTGTGACTGAAAGGTGTACTGCAGGAATAAATCCAGCCAATGGAGACTCAAATAAAATCTCATATAGTACAACCCAGTTTTTGGGAACCAGTGGTATAGACAGTGTAGTTGGGAGAAATCGTCATGTCCTTGGGTCTCAAGAGGTTAGCATGAAGTCTATGTTGTTGAAGTTACTGTTTACTGTAGGAAACATGAGAGCAAAATTGTTCATAGCATTTGCAGCACTAAAGCTGTTATAAGACAGTTATAAGACACCATAGTAAAAAACATCCAACTCAATGTATTCCAAGTGTATCTTCAGGCTGTCCACACGGGGCCGTCCTCTGTAGGAGTGAGCGATTCCTGAGTGATGAGAACTCCAAGCAGTAGGAGGACATCAGCTTGGATCAGACAGGTCAGAGAGCAGAAGTATCTCGGGAGGTGCTTGTATAGCCTGATGGAGAGAATGAAAGACAGAGAGAAAGCAAGCAGGGTCTACGGCTTCTAGCTGTGACGGAATTAATAAAACGAGAGCTAGCAGGAAGGAAACACCGGCATGAGGGTGGGGACACACCAAGGATGAAGTCATGGTTACTCTCGGGTACAGACTGCGACCTAAGAAAGTTAAATGTGAATTGGGTTTCTCTAATATGACACATGGTCACTGGTCACTTAAACAGGAACATCTGTACACCTGCTAATTCATGCAGTCGTCAAGCAGTCCATAATGTGGCAAGGTGTAATGCAAATACAGGCCAAGAGCTTCACAGATCACGGGAGGAAAAATAATCAGTATGTGGATTTGGTATAAATATTTCCAAAAAGATTGTGTTATTGTGCATGAAATGAGATGTTCTGAGACAATCTACTCAGAGTGGAGCAAAAGAATCATGCAGTGAGCAGCATATTTGCAGCCATAAACTCCTTCATGATGATGATGATGATGATAAGGAGGAGGAGGATGATGATGATAAAGGTCAAAGAGGCGAATACCCAGGCTGGTCCGAGCTGACAGACAGACTGCACTTTGTTTATCTCTAATAATCACTCTTTACAAGCATGGTGAGCAGAAAATTGAGCATCTCAAAATGGACAACATATCAACCCTTGAGGCAGTCGAGCTGCAAAGGCAAGAAGACCAAATCAGATTTCCATTCTATCAGCCAGGACCAGCGAGAAGATGTTTCAGAGATAGGAAAAACTCTGTGCCTGTTTTTTGTTTCCAGTCTTCATTTGCATTGAGTTATTTTTTTGTTTAGACTCAGATTCCTTCCTGTTGAAGTGAAGTTTAGGTGGAAAAAGTGTGTGAACACTGCATAAAAATATTGTATGACATCTTAGGACATGACGATACCTGGGGTGTAGATCAGTTTATCTACAGTTTGGTAGCCCTTAAAGCTCAGAGCATTATTTGTTTTGCTGTTTTTTTCTTTTTCCCGATTTTCTCCCTAATTTAGTCGTGTCCAATTCCTCCCTGTCACTAGGGGGCTCCCACATTAAGGCTACTA
>JAQMYJ010000036.1:2786169-2803019 GCA_030014305.1 Clarias laeviceps | reverse complement strand
CTCATCCCTCCCCTCTGAGAGAGCTCAGCCAATCAGCTCTCTCTAGACCTCCGGCTGCGAGAGGTTACAGCATCACTCGGGAATCGAACCAGCGATCTTCGGGTGATAGGGCGAGCACTTTCTCGGAGGCCCGTTTTTTTTTTTTTTTTCTTCTTTCTTAATAAACATATATCGAGCTCATGATTGTGCAGTACAGTACAGAGTGACGTAACATTTTATTCAGCACAAAATAGGCAATATGATGAACTGAAGTTTAGTTCATACAAACATTTAAAAAATTTGTCACATGGGCGAAGAAATAGCACAGATTCACATGATCACATGTTTTTATTGTTGATTTAAGTTGTTTCTATGACAATAAAATAATAATAATAATAATAATAATAATAATAATAATAAAAGATTTTCTAAATTTTTGCGATGTCATTTCTATATTCTGGTAGTGGTAAAATTTACCATTTATAAAATTAATGATAACTTTTGTTCTGTCTGACATACAGTATCTGAAAACCCAAATGCACAGTTTGAAGTCTGAAGCCTCCCTGTTAACACACACCAATATGGCTTCCATATAAGCATATATATATATATATATATATATAAATTGTTATTGACCTATGCATTGTTGCCGGCACAGTTCGGTGCCACCTGACATTGCAAAAATTTTTAAATCTTAAAATGAGCATATTATTATTATATTCTCCTATAGCATATAAAAAAACGATTTAAAGTTTTAAAGGTTTAAATAGGAGTAGAACAAACCAAACCTAACTATTATATTGATTATTAGGCTTACTTTTAGACAAAAAAAACAACAACATTTCTTTCTTGAAAAAAGTAAAATGATCTGCCAGAAGAATCATATTTTAGTACACTTTTTATGCGTGTACTAAAATAAGCTTAATAATACTGCATCTGGTTTGTTGTGACCAATTTTACTGAAAATTGTAGAAACATTTGACTACATTCACTCATTCATCATCTATACCGCTTTATCCTGTATTCAGGGTCGCGCGGGGCCTGGAGCCTGTCCCAGGAGATTTAGGGCACGAGGCAGGGTTACCCTGGACAGGGTGCCTATCCATTGCAGGGCGCACACACACACACACACACACACACACACTAGGAGCAATTTGGGAACGGCAATTAGCCTAATCTGCATGTCTTTGGACTGTGGAAGGAAACCCACCAACATGTATAAGTCATGCAAACAACATGTACCTGAAGCAGATCTGAGGTGGGACTCGAACCCTGACCCTGGAGGTGCATGGCGACAGTGCTGACCACTGTGCCACTGTGCAAGATATTTTCACTTCCGGTCATTTTTTTTTTTTTGCAGTGAACTGTGCTTAGCTTCATGAATTTACCACACCGATTGGTCTTGTATTACCAAATCATGAAACATGACAACATCTACTGTAGAGCAAGAAGTAAAATCTGTCATTCCTGATTAATTTGTTGAAGAACAGTTTTAAATTCCATAGCAATTATGTTAGTAGTGAGATATTTATATGACGTCGGTCCCTAATTTAGTGTCGCGCATGCACACACTGTAAAGCATTAAATAAAGCATGTGTATAAAAATCTGGAGTTCAACTCCACAACCCTGAATCCTCCAAATTACTACAGCGAGCGCAGACTGGAGTCCCTGGAGGTATGAAGTGCAGTGTTTTGAAATGTAAACATCTGAGGAGCTTGTGTGTTTATATACAGAGCTTTGACTGCTGAAAGGCTCATTTACCCTGGGATGTGTCTACAAACTCCCCTGGGGTCGATGCTTTGTGTGTTAGAGGGAGAAAAAGACGGCACACAGGAGCAAAGAGGAGCTCCACGGGGCTGCTGAATGTTTACAGCGAAAGGACCTTCCGACACAGCAGCGGTCAGGAGGGACCGAGATCAATCCGAACCGGACAGTTGCTCGGTACCGCCTTAGGCACCTTGTTCTCATTTCTTTTCACTGCTGACTCGTGCAGGTTCGTACCAACACCCAATTAAATCGAATGCATTACCGAGATCGGCACCGTTTGGAGCTTCATCTCATTTCAAAACTTTCCAGTTGATTGGACATGACTATGTTGTGTTCAATTACATTTTGTGCTTTTTTTTTTTTTCCTTATGGAGTGATTTTCAGCACCAGTGTAAGTGTGAGGTATAACCTGCCATGTAATCTCAAGTCTGAATAATCGAACAACTCTCCTCACTCAAGTGAGTTATTTGTTTGTAGCGTGTATAGACACTTTAATCATTGAACCATTGCTTTGGGTTCACAGTGTTAAAGACCATTGTTTAATTCTAAGTTTTCTATCTTTGAAATGCCTTCTAATGACACCCGAATATGTTCGAACACACAGGCTGTGCATTCTGTTTAAAAGGGAACATATACTGTAACTTTCACCACCAAGTTCTTTTAGTCACCACTTTTTTCCTTTTTTTTTTTTTTTTTTTACAGTGTTAGTACATTTTTCTACAGTAATTATCCCCAGGAGAGGCTACAAGGCTGTTTAAGATTTCGCTATGTGGAAGACATTCTTCTCACTTGGGCAAACTCACGAAATCTTATAAAAAAGAAGAAGAAGAAAAAGAAAAACAGAAAAAAATATATATCTTTTGGCTACAGTAATATCACGCATGTTGGGGATGTTTAAATGCCGGCCGAACCGAACCGAAGTATCAGCGCCTGCCCAGATATCCTGAGCCGAGCCATATGGGTGAAACGTAGGAAATATAGCACAGATGCAGTCATGACAAATTTATTCTCAGATTTGAAGTAACATCTGTACCAGCAGAAAAGTTTTTCAGTAATGTTGTGACAGTCTGCCAAAGTTTCATAATCTTTCCAAAAAACTTTGCTTATTGCAGATTTACGAGGCACTAATCTCTTTATAATTTGATTTTACAATTCTTACTCAGGACCAAGCAACATTTTACAACTTCTTGTTAAGGGCTTGTCATTAAGCCTTGTAGCAAAATATTGAATTATCACTTCAGAGATACGGAATAGCACTAGGGTAGCACTTGTACCACCAGGGTCAGGGTTCGAGTCCCACCTCAGAGTCTGTGTGCATGGAGTTTGCATGTCTTCCCTGTGTTTGGTGGGTTGCGTTCCATTCCAAAGTGTACTTCACAGTGTGCTCCCTACTTCCTGCTCCGTTTGCAGTGAACGTCTGTGAAGGGAACTTTCCTCGACAAAACTCCACCATTCGGAGCACCCTGCGAAGTCACTACCTCCGTGCGTTACCATGGTGACATAAGAACCTCGGATTGCTGTCGCTGCTGCTGTGGATATTTCACAGCATATGGATATTGAATATTTATTGAAAAAAAATGATACCGTTATAAACCATATAGTATTGAAACGTGTATAACTTATTATATAATAATTTATTGATTAATAATAATAATTGATTAAACATGTACGGAGATGTATTTATTTTTTTTACAGATCACTAGCCTACATAACACTAGGGATTTTTTTGATTAAATTAAAATGTAAATTGTTGTGTCCTTTTAATGTGATGTCGTCCTCGATAATAATGATAATAAATATATAAATCCTTTTTTACGAGCTCTATTTTTTTCACGCTCCAGCGCGACATTAGACGCAATGACTTATGGGACATTTTTCATTCCCTTTTCCGGTGAAGTTCACTCGTTCCCTACACCATTCACAGTTCCCTTTGAACTGATCATTTTCGCTCCCTGCACTTTAAGATCACACTTAAAATGGCTGAACACTCTGTGAAGTAGAGTTCGCAGGATACTTCAGGCCGATTGAAACCAACTTTTGCTCATTCACGCACTACGGGCAATTTGAGAACGCCAATGTCTTTGAACTGTGGGAGGAAACTAGAGCACCTGGAGGAAACCCACCATGCACGCGAAGAACATGAAAACTCCCAACATGCAACCTTGTTGCACACAGACCCGAGGCGGGAATCGAATAGCGACAGTGCTAACCACTGAGAAGAAGCATTCTTCAGTATACAGTGCTGTTACTATTCTTAAACATCTTACCACCTACTGTAGATACCTCGACATAAGCATTTATAGAAAGAAAGGTGTGTGCCTTTCATATATTTTCAGGAAATTATGGCCAGTTCACCAGTGTTTACAAGTTTGTACAAGTTTATATGTTTGCAAGTTAAGTTCAGAATAAAATCAAAAGAATGTGCGATGTACAGTGCTTAGCATAGCTAATGGTACTTTTGTACCGTTACATCACTAAACAAAATAAGCAGTATCACTAGTTACAACATGACCTTCCATATAACATTATCTCAAGTCAAGTCAAGTCAAGTAGACTTTTATTGTCACTTCAGCCATGTACAGTTTAATACACAGTGAAACGAAACAACGTTCCTCCAGGACCAAGGTGCTGCATGCAACATAAATTAACAACAAAAATGAACAGAAACTAACTAGCTAGCTTAGAGACCTAATTAGCCGGCTAGCTGGGACAAGACAGATTGACAGGGAAAAATCTACGGAAAACTGATACACATTCTGAGTGGATGCAGATGGTCTTATACGGTATACTGGGATCTGTAACCAAACTATGCCAAGCTACAAGAAAAAGTTTATTTCGCAGTATCAGATATAACCCACTCCCGAACCTCGAAAAACTCTACAAAACCCCACCGTCTCAAAAACCCTGCAAATTTTGGGGGGAAATTTTCATAAACAAGCACTAAAACTGTTCGGACTCGAAAGTCTTATTCTCTTTTCGTTATTTAAACATCGAAGGACTCAAATAATAATTAATTGATTTGTGTGTTTAAAATATTTCGAGACAACTTGGAGGTTAATATATCCAAGCTTAGCTGTTGACGACCTTCACTCTCTGGCTTTGGCTGAGAGGATTTGTCTTTAGCGTCCTTAGCTCTGGTGTTCTCAATTGCTAGCCCAGCGCTGCTGACTTGGACCTTACCTAAAGCTCAGCCAGCAGGAAGAGTGCAGTGCCAGAAGGATTAGAAGAGCTCAGTAACAAAGACTGGCACACACACTGCTGGAACAGTCGGCTTATACCGTGTCAACTCCAGGACTTCTGCTGGAAAAAATTCTAAGGAGGATCTGTCCATTATTAACTGAAGGACGGATTGACGCGTTTTGAAGGGTGGAGAGAAGAAATAAAGTTGTAAATCATGGTTTCTGAGCTTGTGAATGCATGTGTCTGGTGTGCGTGTGTGTGTGTGTGTGTGTGACGAGTGGGATGTCATGGAGGCGTAGCTTCTCTTAAAAATAAAAGTTTATCCAGACCAGTTTAAACCGGTTAATGCGATGAGGAACGAGATGGTGCCACTTGCAATATATTGTGTTAAAGCAGAGCAGCTTCTGACCTCTACTGGGATTGGAAAAGTAATTGCAGTTGGCTAAACACTCAAACTCTGAAACCTAATAAAAAATAAACTCTCAGGAGCTTCCACGCTTTTATTCCTTCTGTTTCGCCAGCTCTCATTGTTCATTGACCTTTTGATAGCTGTGTGTGTTCAAGTCCATAAAACCTGGTATAAAACAGGACTCAGTGATGTTCCACCTCCCCCTCCAGGGCGAAGAAAGGCTAATGTGAGAACTGCAGGGAGAGAGAGAGCAGGGCGTCGCGAGGGCGAGACGCCAAGCGCTGCAGCCGCTAATGGTGTACATTCAGTACAGCCTCAACCGCACTCCGATTCCTCCAATAAAAATCCCAGTCCTCCATTCTTAGCCTGCAGAAAGTGACACTTTATTGACTAGCCATCGACCGCTAGGTGCTGGGGATGATGTTTCTCTCCCTCTCTGCCTTTTCCTCACACGCCCAGGGTCTCTGGTCTCTGAGCACTACCCTCTGCCTAGGCATTGGTTTCATGTTGACTTTTTTTTGGGTTCGCTTTGTTTCTCGATGTCTCTGTGCATCAACTTTTCTCTTTCTCGCTCCAGTGTTCTGAGGTGTGGTGAACATAACGTGATCTTATTGGCTATTTATATCAGTACTAGGTATGACATGCAAGTTTGGGCAACTGGGCAGACATTTTTGAACAAACCACTTAAGCATACTATTAGTGTCTATGACTACTGATAACACAACTATAAAACACACAAATTGCAGACCATAAAAGCCATAATCACTACGGTGGTTAGTGGTTAGCATTGTTGACTTACAACTCCAGGGTCAGGGTTCGATTACGGTCTGTGTGCATGGAGTTTGCATGTTCTCCCCGTGCTTGGTGGGTTTCCTCCGGGTCCTCTGGTTTCCTCCCACAGTCCAAAGACATGCAGATTAATCTAATTGCCGCTCCTGTAGTGTGCAATGGATGGGGTGCCCCAAGTCTTCAAGGATAGGCTCCAGGCCCCTGACGGCTCTGTATACAGGATAAAGCAGTATATACAATGAGTGAGAGAAGACTTTTACACAGCAGCAGCTTCTTCCTCTTTCCCTGTTACACCCAACAGCGTGCTTTGCATCAGCTTTTCTCAGGCACACAATCTGGTTGGAACACGAATGAGGATTTCATTTTCTCCTCGTTCTTCCACTCTAATCCAATCGATGATGATATCCCTATTTCGACCTCCTCTCCATGCTCTGAGTGTTTCTGCCTGCATTTTGGCAGTTGTCTGCCATTTTGGAGCACTCCACACGAGCCGCCAGCCGCCGGCCTCAGGAGCACTCCACAAAATGAGACGGCCTCGCTCAGTGACTCTCTTGTCAGCCGATTGCCATAATTACATGTGCAAATGGATTATTGGCGACATCCTTATGGTGTGTCAGGCGTTGGATAGGAAACGTGGAAGGAAAAAAAAGTGGTTTCCTAGAATACTGTATCTAGCAGAACTGGGCCACTTGTGAAACACTGACTGGGTCAAAAAGGATGTTTAATGAGTCGTCTGTGCTCGGGAATTAGCAGTGAGAACCAGATTGGAGTGTACTAGTGCTGTTGGCATTCTTGTCAGTGTACAAAAGTTTAGAAAGCTCTAAAGTTTTTGCCAAAGTAATTTTAAATAAATTTTCTGCATGAAAGGTTGCATTAAAACTTGAACTTTTTCTCTTATTTGTTTATTCATTTATTTTTTAAGAAATCTCCAGAGTTTGAGGTTTTCAAGGAAACTGTGGGAGAAGATTTCCACTTAAGTTTATCAGAGGGTTCTTCCTTGAGTTTCTTAAAATCACATACGTGCATTTAAGCGAGACATGGTTTTCGGTAGGGTCCGGACCATGAACTTTAAACACACCCCATGTAAAATTAGAAGAAGAAAAGAACGTGGACTAAGTGGCACAGTCATTGGGTCCGGGTTCGATTCCCATCTCGGGGTCTGTGTGCGTGGAGTTTGCATGTTCTCCCTGTTGTTGGTTGGTTTCCTACAGGTGCTCCGGTTTCCTCCCAAAAACTAGATTAGATTAATTGTCATTTGTAGGTTGCACATAGTGTGTTTATACAGTATGTTTGTGCCCTGCTATGGATTGGCGCCACATTCAGAGTGTACGGTACCTCGCCTTGCGTCCTGAGTCTCCTGGGATTGGGTCCAGGCCCTATGAACGTGGACTGCAGACAGAAATTTCCTTGATCTGAATTGTAAAACATGAACACCTACAGTACTAAGATGCTAGTATTCTGCCTGAATATCGTTAGATCAATAGGCTGAGTTGCAGTTACTACATTGATTAGCTATAAAATTAAAAACAATTGACATTAAAACCACTTAGTGTTTAGACTTGAGCCGTTTGTGCCGCCGGGGCATCTCTGTCCTCCAGCACATGGCTCCACAAGACCTCTTGGACTGTGCTGCAGGGGATCCTTGCGCCTCTGAGTGATCGAGATCTGGGGAGTTTAGAGGCCGGGTCAGCGACCTTGCGAAACCTTGCCTGCTAGAGGCCGTGCATGGAAGGCTTTGGTGCACTTTGTGTTCTGGTGACTTTCTATCATGGCCAGCGTTGCCTTTTTTTGCTAGTTTGTG
Source organism: Clarias laeviceps (assembly GCA_030014305.1). NCBI lineage: Eukaryota > Metazoa > Chordata > Actinopteri > Siluriformes > Clariidae > Clarias > Clarias laeviceps. The sequence goes on along the minus strand of JAQMYJ010000036.1, from coordinate 2,795,093 downwards.
CTGCATTGACTTTTCTGTAGTATCCGACTGAATGGGCTGGACTTCAGTACCCTGGGCATGGGTGCATAATTGAAAATTAATGTTATTAAATTCACACGGCTGTGAGGTTAATGATATGGCTTATGGCTGATCCGCATATTTATATAGTACAGCACTATATATATATAGTTTCCTCATATTCCTCATAATTATATTCTTTTTAAAAATTTGGTCATTGTGATAATCAATGTCTCTGGTTAACATCCTCACTCTTTGTTGGAAAATGTATTTAGATTCTGGAGTGATATGTTAGACAGACTCAACCACCGTCATCAAAACACTACCAGAGGGAAATAATTTGCGGAAAAACAATGTTTCATTCCTTCTGTACAGTCCCAGGCAGGTGTACAGGTGTATTCGCTGAAGCTTATCCGACTCCTTGTGGTGGCTCTACAACCTACAGTACTAACACCCATCATTTTGGTTTTTCCTTAAATTTATCACCGGTCCACTTTATGGTTCTTTAAGGCTAACAGAAGTGGACGGTATGCCAGTTTTGCTTATTTGTATGGCTCCATTTCCATTAATTGATGGTTGAGAAGTGAAATCCAGGAAGAAGTCATTTGACTTTTCTTTTGTAGTTCTCAAATGTTAGCATGAGTTAACAAAAATGGCCTTCGGGTCTTTAAGAAGAGTTTAAGATGTCACACTCCATGCCAGAACCCATCAGTGTAGCATGACCTACAGGCACAGCATCCTCTCTCCCGTGTCAGCATTGTGCTATTGATCGTGCAAAATATCTGCCCCAAAGCTTTTGACCTCTCCATGTCCATCAAGGGCTTGATTCTGTTGAATCACAAGTAACACATCTTGGCATATATATTATATATTTTTCATAGCCGGATATAAAATTCCAGCTTTTTGCATTCATACCTCACAGTGTGCTAAAGGTAATAATTAAATCAGACATAGCCATGAATTCATCACTAATTCACTCATCTTCTATACGGTTTTATCCTGTATTCAGGGTCGCGGGGGGCCTGGAGCCTATTGCAGGAGACTTAGGGTACGAGCCGGGGTAGACCCTGGATGGGGTGCCAAACCATCGCATGGCACACATACACACACTCACATACTACAGACAATTTGGGAACGCCCTTCAGACTAATCTGCATGTCTTTGGACTGTGGGAGGAAACCGGAGTACCCAGAGAAAACCCATCAAGCACTTGGAGAACATGCAAACTCTAAGCGCGAGAGTAGCTAACCACTAAGCCACTGAGCCACGGCCATGAATTCATGGAACATGAGCTACGCACGGGGGGTAGCTCACTGGTTAGGGCGTTGGACTGCTGGTCAGTAGATCTCAGGTTCAATCCCCGCAACTACCAAGTTGACGTTGTCGGACCCTTGAACATGGAACTTAACCCTCAAGTGCTCAGATGTATAATGAGATACAAATGTAAGTCGCTCTGGATGAGGGTGTCTGCCAAATGCCTTAAATGTAAATATCCAAGTTAATGACCTGCAGGAAGAGTAAAAGGTGAATGTTGCATCGATTGCTTGTAAAATTTTATCCATGTTGTTGTCAAAATAATGCGCAGAGCTTTTAACCACACGGAAACCGAGCCTCTCGCTTTCTCTCTCGTTATGAAGGTCATTTTTCTCCAAACAGTGTGTCTGCCAGATAGGTAACCACTATTCATCATATATGTGACAGATTTTGTGAAGCTTCATCATCTGTCACTCTTTGTGCCACGCTTCCCTCTCTCCCTCTCTCCCTCTCTCCCTCTCTCTCTCTTTTCTTCTTTGTTTCACCACAACACCTGATGAATCCTGTCTCATTTACAGCAAACCATTTTTACTTTTTGTCTGAAGACGGTACTAATGATTCGGAATCCAGTGTTCATGTTCGGAGAGTTGAAAGCATCATAAATCATTAAAAGAATTCTTTTTTTCCCTTTCAAATCCAGTCTTGCCGTTTTTAAGGGTATGTTCATTACTAAATATAAACCACGGAAGCAATTATCTACGGCAAGGTTTTAATCTCTAATGAGCATCAAAGAGTGTTGACCTAAATGTTAAATGCAGCTTAGCGTAGCCTAGATTGTGAGTTGGCGGCTTTTGCAAACCCCTCGACTCTTAATTCTTAAATGGAGCAGTGTGGGATGAAAGCAGCGGGGGTGAGCGATCGACCACGCTTCTGGTCAGCAGAGATCAATACGAAGAGAGCAGCCATCTAGCAGCAAGGAAATAGGGATAATTGTTACAGCTTCTCCCTTCCTTCTTCTTCTTCTTTTTTTTTTTTCTTCTTCTCCTCATTTTCCCCCTCGGTCCATGGGATTTGCCCTGCCCTTGGGGAAAGGCAGCATACCTATTTTAATACGCTCGAATCTGCTCGAAGGCTTGAGGTGTAGATTAGACGCTAATCCTGAGGCGGCTCAGTTCTTGTGTCAGACAGGCCACTGGATGCGTTAAGCTTTAACTCCGAAATGGATCGTTTAGCCTCGCAGCTCGCGCGTGTACTGCTCTGCGCGGACGTATTGATCTCAAACTTCAGTTGTCACGAGTGTCTGCAGGCTGCGTGACAAACAAATAATATCGAGTCATTCCGAATAATACTAATATCAAATTTAGTTGCAAATCAATTACCGGCCACTTTCTAATAAAACAATACAGCGTCCAGAGTTTAGTTTCAATCCCAGCTTCAAGGACCTCTCCGTTATCGTTTCACTGGAACAACACTCATGTGGTTATTCGATTTGGTAGAAGAGATTGACTGCCCGTTATTCGAAACAGTCTTTCTTTTATTTTCTCTTCTTTTTTTTTTCCTTGTGATGGTGATGGATACTTGCCCTTTTGACCAGAAAGGACAATCTGAGGTATTTTCAGCCTTGTGGTTATTTCAGTATCGTTTTCATGGCTCGAGGTCTTTCTGCTTGGTGATAAAAATAAAAATAAAAAAAGAAATAAAAATCTGATGCAGTAACACTTTTGAAGAAAAAGTTCGTTTGCCCTTAAGAATGTTATTAGAGGCGGTTTGTGCCCTTTTTCTTGGATACTAAACATAAATCAGCACCTCTAATCACGGTTTCTGGCTCAAGAGATTATCTTGGTTAACTGATGATTTTTTTCTCATTTGTTTCCTTTCCTTAAAGGAAGCATAAGGTATGTATATACTGTATATTATCTGTATGTATAGATATAAATAGTTGACTTTCTCAGGTGTGTGCAGTTTTGCACGCTTCTGGTTTGACCTTGTGACCTGCTGGAGATTCGTCCCTGGTCGGCATGTCATCAGCAGACAGACATCACGACACACACACAGGTCTCAGTTTACAGCCAGAACAGGGACAGATAATCCTGATCATGATCAGGGTCTTACTAAACGTGTTTGCTCTGCCAAGTCCTGGAGATGCAACAAGAGCTGAAAGAATAACACAGGGTCAGAGAATAACCTCTAGAAAGACAAAACTGAAGTGAAGGAAAGTTTGTTTAATCTGCTTTTTCGGGCACGGCGTCTGGAGCACACATCGGCCATGGACACAGACATATATATATATATATATATATATATATATATATATATATATTTTTTTTTTTTTTTTTTTTTTTTTAATAAATTTTTAAATACCAAAGGAGTGTAAATATTTTTAAACTTGCTGATCAGTGATACAGGCTTAGATGCAAAGGTGAACAAGGTTCAAGAATAAAATCCAGGCAGTCGATGTACTGATGTGGAACTCAGACAGACACTTCAAAAGCTTCAAAAGAAAGAAGCTCGCCTTCTTTCAGACCAAACAAGTGCACTTTACAATCCAAACAGACAAAACTTCATAGTTACAGACGTCTGGCAGAAAAAGAGCGCGATCATCCAAAGGTCGCTTGCGTCACTCTCTTTCTCAGACTTCGATCCTTGAAGAACAATTTAAATTCCTCTGCATGCAGGATTGCTTTTCTGCCCGTCCACTGATGGGGGCCAATATGTGATAGTGAGCGGCCTTAAGCTCCAGCCACTCGCGGGAAGCCGCCGTCTGAGCAGCAAGTCAGAACTCATCAGGAAGGAATGAGGAGAGAGGCTAGAAAAAGATCAGTGGGGGATTTTGACCAGACTTGAGATTGCTGAGAAGAGACAAAGAGGGAATTGGAATTGTGTCGTGCCGCATTGTGCTGTGCTTTTTTTTTTTTTCCCACTGCACTTATAAACGTCCTACCATCACTTTCTGGGTAATTATTACCCCCGTATTGCACGTACCTTATTTGATTCCTAAAAATTGCCTCTTGTCCTCTGTTTGTGCCTCAGCAGGGAACGAGGGCTCGGCCGAGAACGGACAGAAGGAGACGTCCACCTGCGATATCTGCCAGTTTGGGGCCGAGTGCGACGTGGATGCAGAGGATGTATGGTGAGTTTAAAAAAAAATAATAAAGATCATATTATAGCAGAATTGTACATCTGTGATTGACAGTGTTGTTTTACTCATCTTTGCCAGAATGTCTAATGATGTTGTGTCAGGAGTAAGTACAGCAGAAAGTAGTTAGTGTAGTGTTTGTTTTTCCACAGTGGTGACTTTCTCTAGTTTCCTTGATAGGGTTGATGTTACAGTTGGCATTGGAAGACTTTGCAAAGCACCAGAATGTAATCAAATCCTCTGCGTTTGCTTATCTCAGGGCAAACTGGACCCCAGTGCTTTGTATTTACAGGTCACACTCAGGAGAAAGCAATTTAAAAGTTACCTCATGTGGAATTGTTTTTCAGCCCATTTACTGTACTGATGTAGACTAATAGGTGATATTGAGCTGCGATTGTGGGAAGCCATTGAGGTCAAACTTGGCCATGTAAAAAAAGAGTAATGCGTAAAAATTTCTATATTATTCACATGTAACACGTTAATATTGACAACCCTAATGCATATACATATATGTGTGTGCCCACCTAGTCCAATGTATATATAATAGCTTTATGATTATTCTACTGTATAGTCAGGGTGGGTTTAGCCCAAGTCAACATTAAATATCGCTTTTTTGTGACAACATTTCACAGATAGTCTACCAAGTCTTGTGTTTAAGCACCTATCACAATTTGATTCGATTATGCTTGCAAGTAAAAAGTAAAGATTGTTAGTGATGGATTTTCACCCAAGCAGACAAATTTACTGAAGCAACTCGGGTACCGAGCCAGTAGTGACTGTCTAATCAGTAGGACTCCAAGGGCACCAACTGCTTTTCCAAGTACTCAGGACAATCTGCCCCAATCTGCCATAAGCCCCCCATTTGATATGCCACAGCAGGACATGCTGGCTTCAGCTGGCTGACAAATAAATGCTCTGCACTTAAGGAGCCAATGGTCAAACCTGGGGACAAAAATAACTGCAGTTCTGAGCAATGGTACATCATCGACCCAAAACAAAATAGATCTGATTCAGCAAAACAATTGAATTCCAGTTTTTTTTTTTCAATGTTCGTGGCTCTACAAACAGTCTTTTATCATATAATAATTTACACCATTTACACCAATCAGCCATAGCATTATGACCTCTGACAGTTGAATTAAACTCCAATTATAGGCCAGCAAACTCGTAACAGGATCATGACCACTAAAGCCTCAATCGTGCCCGCAGGGCCAAAGGCCAGCCCACTCGGTCCAATCCCACAGAAAAGCCAATGCAGCACAAGTCGACAAAACAGTCAGTGATGGCCGCAGTAGAAAAGTTACAGAACATCCAGTGCACCACAGCTGACCATGAATGGGGCCCAGCAGCAACCGACCCATCTGCCAAACTCCTCAGAAAAACATCTATCAATGTTTTCTTGATAGATCTATCATTATCTTCTCAAATACACAGCGGTACCTCGGCATTCGGATTTAATCTGTTTCAGAGACGAGTTCTTCAGACAAAATTTCGTAATGCAAAATCATTTTCCCATAGGAAATAATGTAAATGCTGATAATCCGTTCCAGCCACCCAAAAATATTACCAATACAGTTAAACCTTGGATCACAAGCATACACACACACACACACATGGTGTTACAATAAACAGAACACGCATGCTCAGCTGTTTTTTTGCTCTAACAAATTTTTGCAAAATGTCAGTTTTTAAGGCAAATATTCATTAGACGAGCCATTCGTATGCCGAGATACTACTGTACTTGAGTTTTCTAGAGTATCACTTCTTTCTTTGAGTTCATGTGCGCTTCATGCAAGACCACTGGACTGGAGTATGGAGAGGAAATTTGTAGGGAGAAGAAAGGAATCTAATTTATTTGATTTTATTTATTGTTGTACTTTTTATCGTGGCAAAACAGCTTTACAGAATTAAATAGTTATAGAAATAGTTTAGAATTATATAGGATTATAATTATCAGTCTGTCCCTGATGAACAAGCCAAGGTGATAATGGCAAGAAAAAACTCCCTCAGATTTCAATAGAAAGAAAAGGAATCCGACTCAACAGAGAACCCATAGTAATTTGGGTCGAGCTTGTATCAGTCCCAGGTACAAAACAGTTTGTGGGAATTTCAGTCCTATTGAATTATTGAGGGACTGCAGTCACACACCATTACAGAAGAACTGCCTGCATCAGCCGAGTCCAAGACCATCTCCATGGTCAAGTAGAACCGTCCTCAATCACCACATGCATCCCAAGCAGATCGTACGGGGCCCTCCAAGCATTATTGTGTTGTCTGAGACATGAAACTTAAACAATCAACAATGCAAGTTACAGTTCTGTGAAAAAGTATTTGCCCCCTTGCTTCTTTTTTTTTTTCAATATTACACAGACAACCCGAGTAAACACAAAATATAGTCTGATACATGTTATTTATTAAGGGGAAAAGGTTTGATTTCTGCCAGACCTGTTGAATCAATAAATCACTTAAGTAGAACCTGTCTGACAAAGTGAATATCTTTCAAATTTTCTAAAATATCTTTTTAGAAAAAGGCAACAATTCAAGAACAGATGAAAAGCAAAACAATTTACATGTATCAGTCTGGAAAGGGTTACAAAGCCTGTGACTCCAGCGAACCACAGTGAGAGCCATTATCCTCAAATAGAGGAAATTTGGAACAATATTGAACCTTCCCAGGAGTGGCCGATCTACCAAAATTACTCTAAGAGCACAACAACAGCTCATACTCACCAGAGTTAAGCTGAGCGTTCATGATTCAACAATAAGGAAGAGACTGAGAGGCAAAAATGGCATCTTTGGAAGAGATCCTAGGTGAAAGCTACTGCTGACCAAAAAGAACAAGACTTTTGGGCAGGTTTCTTCGGACTGATGAGACAAGTGTTGTCCTGTTACATCTGGTATAAAACTAATGAAGCATTTCATTAAAAAAGAGCATCATACCAACAGTCAGACATGGTGGTGGTAGTGCGATGGCCTGGGACTGCTTTGCAGCTTCAGGACCTGGACCATAATTGATGAAACCATGGTTTCTGTGCCTTACCAGATTTTTTTTTTAAGGAGAATCATGACCTCAAGCTCAAGTGCACTTAGGTTATGCAGCAGAACACTGATCCGAAACATACCAGCAAGTCCACCTCGGAATGGCTTTAAAAAAAAAAAAATTATAGTTAAGAAATTATATGTCTGGACTTAAATCCGATTGAGAGCCTTAAACAAGCCGTTCCTGCCCGAAAACTCTCAAATGTGGATGAATTAAAGCAATTCTACAAAGAAGAGGGGGCCAAAATTCCTCCACAGCGATGTGAAGGACACACAATTGCAAGTACTTGATTGCAGTCGTTGCCGCCAGGGTTGCTACAACCAGTTATTAGGTATACGGGGCAATTACTTTTTTACATACGGCCAGGCAGCTTTTTTACCTTAATAAATGAAATCATCATTTAGAAAGTGCATTTTATATTTACTTGGAGTAACTTGGTGTAGCATCACTTAAGTGTAGCATTTTGCAAAAAAAAATGCAAAAATCAGGAAGGGGACAAATACTTTTTTATGGCACTGTACACAACATTTAAATGGTAATTAGATACTTCGATTTTAGTAGATTATAATAACTCAAAAATTCTCCTTGAGAAAAATCAGGCATTAATGTTGTCGAATCAAATCGAAAATCTCAGTGCTGAATATCAGATTGCGAGTCTACGTCTGATTCAAGCTCCAGCAATAACCGTGTGAATTGAATCTTTTGATGAGATACTGCGATGTTCCATGTGTGCTATGCAGTTAACATTTCAAATTGGTCCCTGAATGCTTCTTTGAAACTCAAAGACTGACATGAGATGGATGATTGATTCGCAAGCGTATCACATAGGATGCAGGAATGAGGGAGATAATGACAGTTTCATCTCTGTTAATGGAGCCAACTTTGCTCTACATCATCAAGAGCTCATTGATATTCAGCAGGTTTCGCAGGGAACCCTTGTCTCGCAACAGCAGGCAATCAGCACAATCAAGCCCTGTAGAGGTCATCAGACATTCTGCTTTGCTAACAAAACTTGTCAATGGGATTTTTGTACAACTAATTATTTTGATAGTTAAACCAACTGATTTGTATTCTGGCCTCCTGGCTTGGAGATAGATCAGCTTGATGGTTCATGTCACTAAATAAAATGGATTGACATATCAGTCAGGGGCCGTTTTCCAGATTTTAACCCAGTAATCCCGCTGTCTTTAGAACCCTGCTGATTTTCTCTTCTTTAATCAAGAAGTATGTCTGTGTGAGGCCTTCCTTACAGACTAGAGACAGAGAGCTAACTTGCAGTTAGGCGTTGTGAACTTCTACATAAGAGAAGTCTGACTTACTGCCTGGTGCATTGCTTTTATATGTATATACAGTATATATATATATATATATATATATTATATACATATAAATACAATATATATATATATACAGGGCGGGACATTTATATGGATACACCTTAATAAAATGGGAATGCTTGGTGATATTAACTTCCTGTTTGTGGCACATTAGTATATG